>JAOVYX010022636.1:0-14378 GCA_035668315.1 Drosera spatulata
ATGAATCCGACAGATCTTGACATGGAGGAGATCTTTGGGCTGTCGAATCCGAGGAAGACCCCGCTTATTGTTGTCGCAGAGCCTCGGCTTCCTCAAGAATTGTACCGTATGTGAACTTTGGATGCCTCTTTAAGTTCGACTTGGTGACAAGCTATACATAATTACTTGTGACATGTATCTGGGTTAAGTATACATTTTAATAACTTCTTGTTAGAAGATGTATTTTGTGAGAGTATGCGATAAATCTTAAACATGCTTTGTACTTATTGCACATTTGAATACCAATTATTGTTCTTCATCGACAATAATGTGCTTGTATAGATGAGATCACAAGTGTAAGTTCACGATATCACCTTCATATCTCACTAATACTTCGCAAAATGGAGAAATGTGGCTATATTTGACAAAACTAGCGATATCAAACTCCATAGCAAATGCATTCGTAGAGGCTTCATTTCCCCATCGAAGTCCATGCCACCAGCTTTCCTCGGACCAAATCATGCTCTTAGGCCCTTCAGCCCGTTTCAAGTCCACCGGTAGGCTCTTGAGCCACCGACAACCTATGACTAAGACTTGTGTAGGACAGGAAAAGGTAGAGCTTCGTTGCAAATGCTTGTAAGCAATGGCAGGTTTACTAACCACAACATCTTAAGCTTTGCGAACGGAGTTGGAGTTCCGCATTGTCTCCAAGATCAACCGTCGTTATCATCTTTTCTAGTCCAGCGCTTAACATTATTTCCAAGAACTCTAGCTTTGGAGCAAAGGTCATGACTGTCAGGTCTTTCAGTTTTGGACAATGTCGAACTTCTATCACTAGTAGCATGGCACTTGCTTTATTGTCGAGGTAAGACTGATAACCCTAGCATTCGCGTCCCTATTCTTTGTTTCAGTCTGTGTTGTAATACTCAAGGATGTCAGGTTTTCGCAGTCAGATATGTAAAGCCACTGCAGGTTCTTGGTCACTTCTAAGAACGTTATGTCTAGCGAAGTTGAATCCTTGAGAAGCTGAATGTAAAGACCTTTGGTATGAATCATCAAAGCAGGGAAGGTAAGAAATAAACTGAGTGCACGGTCGCTCCTGAGCGTCAGATCGACGACAATCAGATTCTTTAGTAGTCGAACTTCTTCGATCAAAAGCTCGTTTCCTGCCGATATTACATTGTTTTCCTCGGTTTGACCACTCAATCCGCATCCAGCCATTCTCAGCGCTTGCAAAAACGACAAGCTCGACAGCACATGCCTAGGAATCACACTCAGCTGTGATGTGCCCGAGATGTCTAGCACTTTCAGCTTCACCAAGTTCCTCAGCTCAACAGGCAGTCACCTGATTCCTGTAAACTCCAGGTTTAAGTTTTTCAAGGCCAAAAGCTGACAAACCTCCAAGGGCAGTTCCGTGAGGCTCCCTTTATGAGATAAATCCAACACTATCAAAGCACACATGGGGGAAAAGAAGCCAGGAGTTATTTTGCTAAGCGAGTTATGGCCCAGGTATAGCGCCTCGAGGTTAGGAGACAGTGGTTCTTCTATGATCTCCTCAACCAGGTTATACATTATCGAACCTACTCTAGCGTTGTTCCATTTTCCAACTTCAGGGATCTTTCTTAATTTCAATCCAGCTTCGACCAAGTGTGTATCCTTTAGCTTTCCGTATGCTGATGCTACCCATAGTACCATATCACGAACGACATCGTGCAGATTGAGATTTGAACAAAATTGAACTTTTCAATTGATATTCCAATGTACAGGCGCCATTGTTTCGTACATACAATGGGTATTCACTAGCCTTAATTACAAAAGATCTGATTACTCAACTTTCGCTAAATATCCACATAAGATGGTAATAGACTTATTTACAGAATATCCTAGACAGTGTAGATTATCCTTCAGGGCAACTAGCTGGAGATTCAGTTCCGGTTTCCAAATCTTGCCTCATTATCACCCCGCAAGCCAAAGGTAGTCTAGACACAAGTTTGAGCTCGGAACGAAGAAACTCAAATCGTGGTTTGGCAAGTCCTTTGGTGAGAGCATCGGTGATGCTGTCAGCTGTATGGATGAATTGCACCGTGAACTTCTTTACTGATAACCATGTCGCAGACCAAGTGAAAATCGATTTCGATATGCTTCGTCCGAGCATGAAAAACTGGATTGGATGCCAAGTACGTTGCACCTATATTGTTGCACCATAGGATTGGTCGTGAAGAAACTGGACAATGGAGCTCGACAAGAAGAGTACGCAACCAACGAAGTTCAGCAGCTGTGTCTACAAGTGTTTTGTACTCAGATTCTGTCGAGGATCTAGCAACGGTTTTCTTCTTGTGGGACCTCCATGAAATGATATTATTTCCAAGATAAACAGCCATGCCAGCAGTAGATCGACGATCATCAAGACACCCTGCCCAATCAGCATCAGAAAAAGCTTGGAGATGATGCGAGGAATTGCGATGAATCCGTAAGCCCTCATCTTTGGTGAGTTGCAAATATCGCAGAATACGTTTAAGAGCAATCCAGTGAGATTCTTGAGGAGAGTGCATGAACTGACAGATTTTGTTAACAGCGAAGGCAAGGTCGGGGCGAGTAAGTGATAGATGATGTAGAGAACCCGCAAGCTGGCAATATAAGGTGACATCCGAGAACGAAGTGTTGCCATGTTTTAACAAAACATGTCCAACTGAAAACGGTGTACTCGTAGGCTTGCAATGAGTCATGTTGGCTTTGTCTAGGAGCTGATCTATGTATTTCCGCTGAGAGAGCAGCAAACCATCGGGATGTGGAATAGCTTCCACGCCCAAGAAGTAGTGTAAAGGACCCAAGTCCTTGAGGGAGAATGCCGAGCCAAGATCGAAAACTAGAGTCGAGATTCTCGCAGTTGAGCTACCGGTGATAAGGATATCATCTACATAAACAAGCACAATAAGAATGAAGTCAGTAGCCGAATGAATAAAAATGATAGTATCACTACGTGACTGAGTAAAGCAATGCTGGGGAAGAAACTCCCTGAGAGTGGAGAACCATGCTTGCGGCGCCTGTTTCAACCCGTAGAGGGATTTATGTAACATGCAAACATGATTAGGAAAAGATGGATCTCTGAACACAGGAGGCTGAGTCATGTAAACTTCTCATCAAGGGTGCCATTGAGGAAGGCGTTGTTGAAATCCAGCTGACGAATTGGCCAGCCGTGTGTCACAGCAAGAGAGAGCACAAACGAGCAGTTGTAGGCTTGATGACATGGCTGAAAGTTTCTTCATAGTCGAGGTCGAGTTGTTGATGATATCCTTTAGCAACAAGACGGGCCTCATACCTCTCGATGGTCCCATCAGCCTTTGTTTTGACACGATACACCCACTTACACCCAAGTTCATGGATGGATGATAAGGCACAAGGGACCAGGTGCGATTGTAGATCAAAGCATTGAACTCCTCAAGTATGGCATTGCGCTACTCCTTGGACTTATTAGCAATTGTGAACGAAGTGGGTTCAGTGACGGCTAAAAAGGAGAAAGGTTGTTTCTTAGGAGGATGCGGACGTAAGTTGTAGATCTCAGAATGAGGAGGAGGCTCAGCTACGGAGATGGAAGGAGCGGATGTAGATTGTGGAACCTGTAGAGATGATGAAGACATGGGCGAGGAGGGAGCGTCAGGAGATAAGGAAGGAGTAGGTAAAGAAGTTGAAGCATGAGAAATGCTTATGGTGGAAAAACAGGGCTGGTAGCCCATGGCAGGCGAGGAAACGATAACGATGTCGATTTATCGACACATAAGGATTTATCAGGAAAGTGAGATTCGTCAAAATAAACATGACGGGAGATAAACATTTTGCGAGAGACAAGCTCCATGCATATATAACCATAATGATGAGAACTGTATCCAAGAAATAGACAAGACGAACTACGATAATCAAATTTATTTGTGATATATGGACGAAGAAATGGATAACATAGACAACCAAAAACCTTCAAAAAATGATAGTTAGGTTTTAAAAAAAAATATGTTCAAACAGAGATAGATCACTATTTAGACGTGAGGGCATGCGATTGATCAGATATACCGCCGTTGCAAAGGCATAAGACCAGAATTCACCAGGCAGAGAACTATGAGCTAGAAGCGCAAGTTCCGTTTCAACAACATGACGTTGACGCCTTTCGCGACGAGGTATAAGGACAAGACATATAATGAGGAATTCCACACTGAGTAAAATAGGGAATTATGGCTTGAAATTCATCGTCACCATCAGTTTGGATCATTTTAATTTTAGAATTAAATTGATGTTCCACAAACTTTTGAAAACTAAGAAACACAGTAGAAACATCACTTTTAGCACGTAGAGGATAAAACCATATAAAATGAGAAAAATCATCCTCAAAGATCACAAAATAACATCGGCAAAAATCAAATCTAAAGGACGACTAGACCCGTGACTAGATACTGGAAGATGAAGCAGGACTTAGCCACTTGACAAGAGGAACATAACTTATCAGAGGAAGTAGAACCAGTACAAGATAATCCAGAGCGCGAGATGATGGTACGAAGGAGGCGATCGTGACGATGTCGGAGTCGTCGATGCCAATCGTTGACAGATGCTACTGAAGCAAATGAATGGAAGACGGAGCTGCAAAAAGATAGAGACCATTGTGAGTAGTGCCGCGAAAGATGGGAACTCGATGAGTAATTCCAGGAACATGTAGTACATGAGTTAGACGAAAAATGCGATGAGGAGCGGAAGTAGTACCATATACAATATGTAAAACAGGAAGCGACTCACCATTACCAACATTCAATGTAGTTCCAGGAGGACAAGGCACGGATCCTGTTAAACCATCTAGATTAGGAACAACATGGAAATTTGCGCCACTGTCAGTGACCTATTGGGTAGGATCAAGTGATGGCGGGGTAGGCATGTAGTGCGCAGAGACAGGAGCTTGTGCAACCGAACTAGCAGAGAATGATGAAGGGATCATAGGGAAATTGCCAGAAGGATTAGGAAGGATTCCTTGAGAGAAATAAGCACTTGCAATTGATGAGCGATAACCACGTCCTTGGACAGCGGGGTTTAATGGGCAGCAGCGACAAAGATGGGATGTAGAGCTACAGCCATAGCATCGTTTTGGCTCAGAGGATGTTGCGGAGGAAGGGGCTTGTCTTTTAGGGGAATTAGAAGCAGTAGGTTGTCCATGACCGTGGGTAGTTTTTGAAGGACGAGAAGGCGGTGTACTTCGAGCAACATTTGCAACAGCCGTTGATGAAGTAAGAGACAAAGGAAGAATATTACCAGAAGAATGTTTTTTGGATTGAACCAAGCTGAGAAGTTCATAGAAAGGTACCGTTGTTGGTCGAGCCCTGAGTGTATCAACAAGTGCTTCAAACTGAGGCTTCCGGAGACCATCAAACGCGTATATATTAAAATCATCGTCATCAAGAATTCTTCCGGCGGCAGCAAGTTCATCGACCAGGGATTTGATGCGGTGAAGGTACGCAACCCCTGTTTCTTCAGATTTTTGTCCAGACTGAATCGCTCGATGAAGTTGATGGATGTGAACACGAGACGAGCTTGAGAACGCTTCACGCAGAGCACGAGACGAGCTTGAGAACGCTTCAAGCAAAGCACTCCAAATCTGGGCAGAAGTTGTCTTGTTTACAGCAAGAGGGATCACTTCTTCTGTAAGTGAGGAGATGAGCAAACTCTTGATGATATCGTCTTGACGATCCCAATTGATCGTGAGGTCATCACTGGAAGGACAAGCACAAGAGCCTATTGGGATAATTAAATAGTTAAAAATAAATAGAGACAGACATCAAGATTTTTATCTAAAAAATCTTCTAAAAATAAAAGATAAAAATCACGATATTATTGATGTATGAAAATTTTCCATTAAAGAGGGATTATAAATTTCGTACATGGGAAGGATTCTACTGGAGTCTTTTTTGAAGCCATGGCACGACCAACCATGATGAGCGGTAGTGGCAGACCGCCACACTCCATGTTAACACTTTTAGCCATGCCAATGATCTCGGGATTATGGATCACGACATCATCACGAACCTTCTTGCAGAAGAGCTCCCAGGCTTTGTCAAAATCCAAGCATCCTAGTTTAATCTCCTTTTGAGTATTCATTTGGCTGCATATGATCTCTGATCTCGTTGTGAACAAAATCTTGCACCCGTTTTCCTCATTCGGATATGGCACGCCAGCTTTCAAAAGATCAAGTCGCTCCCACACATTATCCAATAGCAAGATGAACTTCTTTCCATTCAAGACACGAGATATATCTTCGAACTTGTCATGCTCGCTCTTACTCGCCAGCCTCTCGTCATCTAAACCCAATCTTTTCACAATGCTCATCTGAACATCTTCAAGGCCTTGGTTTCTCCTCACATGCACCCATATAACATAATCGAAATCGTTCACAGAACTAGTCAACCTGTTGTGGATTTCGGTCAAAAGGGACATTTTTCCTACAGCTCCCACGCCATATAGGCCAATCACTCCTACCAATGATCCTCGAAGGTCTCTTAATCTCCTCGAACGAGGATTCGACACCAACTAGTGGCTCCGAGGGGCTACAGTTGCCAACATCAAACAGGACACCTTCGCTCACTAATTTCGCTAACTGACCCTTCATGCTAACTATCTTCTTTCCAAACTTGTACCGTCCTACGGCAACACTAAAACATCCATTTCCATGTTGCTGAGAGGCAGCTCTGACAAGAGCACGAGCTTCATTCAATGAAGCATCAGCTAGTATAGGGATTCAGGGGGAGAGCGTAAGAGGAGAGTCTAATATCCAAATCGGGCATGAAATGAATACACATGTGAAATGGGTGCAACTGTTAACCCAAAAGGTTAATCTGATAGGTTATTGGGAGCTCACATATATATTCTACTCTTTTTGTTCACCATGGTCGATGTGGATGAAGTTACTCACACATATCCTCAACAATCTCTCCCTTATGTGCGAGTCCACATCACCAACTCTCCCTTGAGCGTGAATCCATGGGTCCATCTTACCCATCATCTTTTTCAGGCCACCACACACTTGGAATTTTCATCACACTTCATTGTGGATTTTTCACCATGGTGACGGCTCCAAGGATTTTTCAACAATCCTCTTGAGGGCCCAGAGGTATGGACTTTCCACCAAACCCATGTAGTCCCCAGCCGTAACTGCACTTCAGGCCTTACTGTTTATCCCCTCTTGTTACGGAGCGGCGAACACAACAATGGGGCTTACTGTCTCCTGAGCACTCGGTGGTATCTTACTCGGCCTAACGTACCATGGGCTCAGATACTAATTTTTAGGATCGATTCACACAACGATTAATCAATATAGGAGAAAATACACAAAATTTACGTGGAAAAACCCTCAAGAAAAAAAAAAAAAATCCACGATCGTCGACGAGATCCACCATTGAGAGAAAAGATTACAGAGATTAATGGTTATAAGGGCTATTTATAGACCCATAAAATAACCGTACTTTCCCAAATCCAATTGGCCTAAAAATAAAAGATTTAAAACACATTTAAATTTAAATCTTGGAGAAATAAATCGCACGACATCGTAAGAGGCCGCACGACCGTGTCTGGGAAGGCACGGCTCCCAGCAGTCCGTGTCCTGAAAACAAGCAAAAGCACTACGCACGGCCATGCCAAATGACGCACTGCCCCTGCCTTGCTCCATGACCAAATCGCCAATCCACGTAGAATCAAGACCACTCTCAACAAATCTCCCACTAGGGACTAATTCCCAAACCATCAACTCAACACAACACTAGTCGACGATCCCATGCTAACCTCACGTTGCAACACAAGTGGCAGAAGATAATGAAGCTGACACCTTCTTCCACTTCAACACAGAGTAACTTGATCTCCCAAACAATTGTTGACTTCTACCATGCGACTTATCAGCACCACAAGTATTAGAGCCACTCCTCAAACCGTGCCTAAGGTTCCTCACGCAACGTTACCTTTCGCTCTTATACACACGTCGTCAAGCAAACTCTCCACGCTCAATAGACTTCCTTAACCAAGAACTATAGTCATTATCATGCAACCCTTTCACAGTTGCCCTTATCTTCACAATCTCGCGATCACTCTTGATCTTGGGACCCTTTATAGGCACTTTCACGAAACTCACATGCTTCCACGTCCTACCCTTGCAAGAACTCAAGAGCTCTAAACTCCCACTCAACGGAGTCACTGCTTCACTGCGTCCACAGCTGGTTGTTTACCTTTCGTGCCTTCATAATCACCAACGCGTCTCTAGTAACTCTCATGCCTTCTTCTCGAACTGATATACTGCGGTTTTTGGAAATAAGTCGACCCACTGATATCAGGTTTCTTCTCAAACCCAGGAGATACCGTACATCCCAAAGGTACGAACAACACCGTCAAATATCCTCGCTTAGACAGGATCAATTCCAGCGACTTCACAACTGCATCATTTTCCATTAACAACGAGCCTCCACAAGGCTCAAACGTATCAAGCACACTCCTATAAGAAGTAGCATGACACATAGCACCAGAATCCAAAATCCAAGAGTCATACTTGGATCGACATGACAAAATCAACGCTTCATCATCACTACAGGACCCAACCATGTCCTTACCTTTGTTGCTTTTCTCCTCATTCTTCTTCAGTGCTGAACATACGCGTATCATATGACCATTCATATCGTAGTTATAAAATATGATCTTTCTTCTATACTCACTCTTCGAATGAGCATGATCCCTACCTTGTCTGTTGCCTCTGCTTGAAAACCTACCACGTGCTTCAACATTCAAGGCATCTTCGGAACCTTCAGAAAATGAGGAACTCTTCCTTCGGGTATCCTCATTCATAAGAATACCTACAATATCATCAAACTTGAGTTTATTTCTGCCTGATGAATTGATTCCAATGAACTCCAATTGAATTGTCACCAAGTTGAAATCATTCGCATGCTCAGCCATTGATTTTCCTCCATTAATTTTCATATTAAACAGGTGTTTAATGAGAAATATCTTATTCATCCCAAAAGGCTACTCATACATCCTCGACAACGCTTTCATAAAACCTTTGGTGGTCTTCTCTTTGGAGATGTTGAAGAACACAACAACGAGCCTTACTGCCTCTTGAGCACTAGGGCCTATCTTACTCGGCCCAAAGAACCATGGCTTTGATACCAATTATAGGAATTCAAGGGAGAGTCCAACACCCAAACTCGGTCTAAACTGAATACACATGTGAAATACGTCCAACTGTTAGCCCAAAAGTTTAACCTTATAAATTATTGGTAGTTCACGCGCGTGCGAGCGCGCACACACACACACATATCCTACCCTTTCTTTTTATCCATGGTTGATGAGGGTGAGGTTACTTACACATATCCTCAAGAACTACCGAAAGCCACACTTGTAAAATATCTAGTCGTTTTACATGGCCTCCATGCTCGGCCATGTCTACTCTTCTTTGCACGTCATTTCTAACTGCTTCTAACTCTTTCAAAGAGAACCTAAGTTCAACGAACTTATTAGCACGACTTCTAAGGTAGCTCGTTTGGAGAGCTATGTAAGTGCATCCTTGAGTGATCAAGGTGTTTGCGGAAATAGAGACAGAGAAGATACTATCCATATAAAACGAATCGATGATTAAGGTTTAAAGTAACGATCATAAAATATTAGAGCCAAGTTATCAAGTGGATCAATCTTGATGAATGAATGAAGGCAGTGAAACTTTCTTCGTGTTTGATGGTGAGCAAAAACTATGTGATAGTAGTAGTATGTGATATTAAAAGTATGATGGAGAAAGTTCAATATCAAAGAGAGTTTTGGAGATTTCGTTGGTTAACCTATTCACATTGTGATTTATTCTTGGACATATGAACAAAATCCTAAGATGAAGGACTCAAACTCATAAGAAGGGTTCGATCCCATCTATTTTTGTGGGAAGATGAAGGACAGACTTGCTGGATGAAAATCGAAAAATCTAACACGAGGTGGGCGGCTCACAGTGTTAAAGTCTTCGTTTGCAAACCTACCGCTTTGCTACCCGTCATTGTTCAAAATTCCGAAATCTGTAGCTTAGGATATCGTGGCTATACATAAAAGGTTCTTTTAGGCTGGGAATAAGGAGGGAAGAGGCTTTGCACTCGTTAAATGGGACATGCTGGAGATGGCTAAGGATTTAGGAGGTTTGGGTATTGATAACATCATAGAAAAAAAAAATGCCGTATTTACATGGCGACAAAAATTTATTGATGATGAACAAGCACTCTGGAAGAGAGTTCTAATGTGAAAATATGGGATGGAAGATAATGCCAGATTTGAGGATTTTTCAAAGATTAAACAGGGTTTAACTTGGAAAGAAGTTACTTGCTTGTCTAATCTGGATCCAAATTTTAAAAAGTTGATTGATGGTTTTGGTTGGTCCTGTGGGTGTGGAGACAGGATATGTTTATGGGAAGGCTTATGGCTTGGATCTCAACCTTTCTGTCACTTGTTCTCACGTCTATATAACATCACCTTATAGCAGAATGTGGTAATTAAGGAGATGGGTTACTGGAACGAGGGGATATGGGTTTGGAATTTTGTCTGGTAAAGGAATTTATTCGAATGGGAGAAAGAGCTTTTCGAGGACTTGGAACGTTTGTTGACTGGTACATTATTATAGGTAGATCGTAGTGATAAATTTTTATGGAAGTTCAATCCTAATGGAGTCTACAGTACACGATCACTTTGTATGGAACTTCAGAAACACAAAGGTGTGCGATTGGTTGAGACCATTCACGGTGTATAGTATGGTCTTATACCATCTAAAGTGGTGATTCCTACGTGGTTGGCGTTACTGGGAAGGATTTCAACACTAAGCTTGCTTTCCCGAAGAGGTATAATCTCTGTCCTCGAAAATGTTTGTTGGTTTTGTTGGTCGAGTAGTGAGAATGCCAATCACTTGCTACTATTCTACCAGCCGGTGTGGAAAATATGGGGTGATTGTTTAGTTTGGTGGGGTACGGAAATGGTTATTCCGGTTACGTTGAAGGACCTTTTCGAGGTGTGGTCTAATATGCCCTTGACAAAGGAGAAACGAAAAGTTTGGGTATCTTTATTTTTTGCAATAATTTGGTCAGTATGGGGAGAATGCAATAGAGTCATGCTTGATGATAAAGAGCCCAAGTGGAGTGAACTTACTAAGTGATTCTTTTGCGACTTTGATTTTGGGTTAAGGTTTGATGGCCGGATTTACCGTCCAACTCTAACTCTTTCGTGCATTGGCATGGTTTCGGTAGAAACCTTGGCGTACGTAGGCTGATCTGATGGTTCATGCTATGGATTGTTTTTGTTGCTCTGATAGTCCTAGTTGAGGAGATTATTTTTGTTGCTTCTGGGACCTGGATTGCTGCTACAAGGGTGAACTTGTTTTGTTGTCATTGTCACTTATGCCTTGTGTGTTCCTTTTCTGTATCATGATCTGGATTGTTCTTGGATGATATGATCCCTTATTGGGTTCCTTTGTATTTTCATATCAATTATCAAAAAAAAAAAAAAAAACAAAAACAAAAACAAAAACAAAAAATCCTACCAAAATTTTTTTGTTCTTTTTGGGATAGATGTCATAATATCATTTATACCTCGACATGTTCCCTCTTGAGATGCCTGGACATAATATTGATCCTCTTCATATCAACTTAATCAAATTGATCAATTTTGATCACCATATCGAGTAATCAGTTCTAAAATACGGGTCGTGACAGACAACCATAAAATGATATATGCAAGCTGTTGGTGAGGTGTCAATTATCAACATTGTGTCAAAGGAATGCCACTTGATATAGGTGGAATTCGATTTGATTTCTTGTACCATTGTGAATTGCCTATTTTTTCGGCCTCTAGAGACGACTTAGAAATTAGAAGGTCTTGTACGGACTCAATAACTATCAACCTATGTTCTTTCATTACTTACTGTTTTATCTTTTATTTAGTTTCATTACATATGGTTGGACGTTGCACTATTTTCTTCTCAAAACAATCAAGTGGATATGCATGTTCTTAGTCGGATCGATTATGAATGTGCAATCCATGTGGATCTAAAAAGAAATCAAAACGATTGATGTTAGCTCAAATATCTATCCCCGAAAAACCTTGATTTGTAATCCCAAAATACAAGAAAAGATTATATCAATAGTAAAGTCGAGCAGGTAAAGCTGTGCCGTGGCATTGTTTTCCAGGCGTTATGACTCCTTTTTTTTTTTAACGGGTTAGATCACCCCTAGTGTAATACGAACTGAAATATGTCTAAGCGCGACTATGTTTTAAATACATCTATTAAGGTAATAAATCACCAACGCCTAAATGAAAATTATGTATCTTGCATATCTGCATTTAGAGCGCTTCATTATAGGAACAGATCTCCATGATTTTAGTAACTCATCGTGTATTTATTCAACCTTGTAATTGTTCATTGAATCAATGGAAAAATTCAAACCTTTCTTTAAAACTCAACATGGTATCAGAGCCCTAAACATCCTCTATTGAGGCTCCATTTTTGTTCTAAATAAATAGTGGAGGACGAGAGTTCATCAACAAACAAGAGCAACCCAGTTCTTTCTACTAACACCACGATTGATTCAATCCCACCTACATCTGGCCCCTCCTACGAAATGCCCAACACTACATATCTCTTAAATCAACATCCAATAATTATATATTTTGGATAACTTCAGTGGAGCCATTTTTGGATGGCCAAGGTTTACCTGGTTAAGTCGATGGAACTGTAGTTTGTCCTAGCAATCTCATCAATGCGTAACTCTGAAAAAAAAACAAGTTGTGTTTATTCGGAGCCTTCTAATTGCTTCTTTTTCTGAGGAAGTTCTTTATCTTGTCGTGGGAAGAAATCAGGTCGAGAAGTATGGACTACGCTCTCCACAACTTTCTCTGCTCTATCAGAAAGCTGCCTTATGTCCGTGCATATGGCACTTCAAGAGTTGAGGCAGAAAGACGAGGAAACAGTTTCGCCTTTTCTCCAGCGGACCAAGACTGTTGTAGCGGAACTTGAAACAGGCGGGTACACCATTAGGACATCCACTTTCAATATGCATATGTTATGAGGTCGTAAATCAGAATTTCAAGCTGTTGTATCCTCCCTTCTCATGTGTTCTAATACCATGGAATACGACGATCTTCACGCTAGCCTCTCGAGCCATAGGTTTCTTTAAGGCGTAACCTTCAACAAATTAAATGTCTCAGAGGTCATCCCTACTACTCTGCAATCAAGTGCCAACATCGCTCAAAATCGAAGTCCAATCAACAATTTCAACATTCGAGAGGAGGTCTAGGTCGTGGCTCATATGGAGGTCGTGGCTCTTACGGAGGTCGCGACAGGGCTGACCGCTCTATTGTTCAATCTATCACCACACGAATCATATCGTCAACCGGTGTTTTTATCGTCAACAGTAACCATTATACACACCCACCCCATACCACCAGCAACCGACCTTTCTGGCAGCACATCATAGAGCCCTTTATTCCCAAATTAATTCCCCTCAGTCGCCATCACTCCTCCTTAATCCTTACTACCCATCGGTCAATTTACCATGGTTTGCAGATACGCGCATTAGCATCATGTTACTCCCGTCTTACGAAACTTGTCCCAGTATAATGCATATAATGAAACTGACCAACTTCACGTTGGTAACAACAAAGGGTTACCAATATCACATGTTGGAACCACTGTTTTTCCCTCATTCTCTCGTTCGTTACTTTTATCAAATATATTATATGTCCCTGAAATTACTAAATCTCTTCTTTTCGCTAGTCAATTTGCTGCTAATAATAATATATTTCTTGAATTTTATCCATCTTATTTTCTTGTGAAGGATCGAGCAAGGAAGACTCTATTGTCAGGACCATGCAAACAAGGCCTTTAATATCTCAACACCCTTCATCCATTTGCTCATCTAACATCCACAACAAGTAGTCTCACCACTCTTGAGCATAATCATCTCAGCCATCCTCACATGTTGGCTCTATAACAAATGCTTTGCCAACTTGACCTCCTATCAAGTAGGCATTCTCATATTTTCTTCGCTTGTCAACTCGGAAAATCTCATCACCTAACTTTACCTCTAACTCATCATCGAAGCTCATTCCCATTAGAATTAATTTATGCCGGTGTATGGGGACCATCCCCTACTATCTCATCTAACAGTCATCATTTTTATCTCTCTTTATTGGATGATTGCACTATAATTTTATGGTTATATCCCTTATGTCATAAGTACGAAGTTTTCGATATCTTAAAGTTGTTTAAATCCTCCCTTGAAAATTTTTTTAATTGAGAAATTAAATCCGTCTAAACAGATTGGGGTGTTGAATTTTAAAAGTCTCAATATAGCTTGCTGTGAGACTAG
>JAOVYX010022637.1:0-14372 GCA_035668315.1 Drosera spatulata
CCTTGCTATGGATAAATATCCGTAGCGGCAGTGACGTCACGCATCCAAAATTAATAGAAAAATATCGTGGCGTTACAACCTTGATGGTATATGTAGTACTATCAAACCATTTAACCATTTCCTTGGGGTATTACAGCTATGAGGCTGTCATCCGTCCTATCCCTTCATCAATTATTGACCAAATAGCCGCGTTAGTGGTTGTGGAATTGAATACGCCTTCTTCGAGCAGACTTCCTGGTAGGCCCAAAAAACATCGTATTCCATCGAGTGGTGAAGAGTGCAGGGGTATGAGGTGTACGAGGTGCAAAAAGATTGGTAATCACAATAGATTGGTAATCACAATAGATGGGTACTATGCAAAAACATCGTATTCCATCGTATTCCGCGAGCCTTATTTTTTCTTCTTTTCTTTTTTTTTTTTTTGGAGGAAAAAAAAACAACCAATGATGGGTACTATGCAATGATTTTTTAATTTGTTACCAATTTTTGTTAATGCATTATTATAGTCTTGTGTTTTTCATTTTTGAACAAAAAATTCAAAAGGTGCACTATTTTGTTTATTCAGGCACACTGTTTCAATCAAACAGTGCGTCAGTGCGTCTGTGTAATTGAAACAATGCGCCTGAATACTTTGATTAGATTAACGAAACCAAGTGTGTTGTTTTTTTTTTTTTTATCTATTGCATTCTTATTTCTATTCATGTACTATTGTTTGATTTATTTTGTATTTATTCATTCATTATGCTTTGCTCTTTTTTTCCCCAAAAAAAATTAGATGGTAGCACAAGGCGCACTGTTTGACTAAAACAGTGCACCTTAATAAATAAAATGGAGCGCCTCTTCATTAATGAGAAAATGATAATCAAATAGGATATTAGAGATTCGGACAATCAAATAAGTTTTAAATTGCAATAAAAATACATATTATCGTCAAAATCTACATCAATCAAATATGTTTTCATCTTTCTCTTCATTGTCCTTCTCCTGTAGTGCAGGATCTTTGAACTGATATCGCGAAATCAATGTTTCGGTCATTTTTGCTCTGTATCGTCGCATTTCTTCCAGTGTAGAATGCTCTGGAACCGGTTGTCCATTTGCAAGGAGATCTATCCATTGGCATACGTGCACTCCATAGTCCAGATTGTGTTGAGTTGCAGCCTTTTTGTTGATGATCAATTGCATGCTGTACTTCTCCTGCTCTTCTTCAACAATTTGTGTGCCATGATGTTCCCTTCCCATTTCCTTGTTGAACTCTTCTACATATTTTTTCTGCACATTCCACAACACGCATAAATTAATTAGTTTACATTATAGTGCTTTATTTTACAATATCAATAGTATCTGTTAATTAATATTTGTTTCTTATGATTTTCTCGGCATCCCTTGCATAGGGAACTTTTTGTTTTTTGGAGTTGTGATGGATCCACGTGTTTTCTTCGCTATCAAACACCAACAACGTCCAATGGTAGGCAATCCTGCTCTTTGCTCCTCTGGATGAGTTCAAGGGAAGAAATGCCACCGTCGTTGATTATTTTCCTTCATTGGCTTCACGATTGTGTTTTCTGCCACGATTCCTCTTTTCAAAACATCTTCCTGCATCATATTATATAATCTAATATCAATTTTTGTTTTGTTGAATTTGCTATTGAAATATAATCAGTAAAGGCATTTCAGATAAGTATTTGGGAGTAATTTCTTACCCAACATTCCAACCGTATAATGTAATCTGGTCGTTCAATTGTACTTGTCCCAATATCAACGTACAGAAGCTCGATATGGCATGGTTCGTCAATGCTCCATTATTCACAATTGAATTCAGGTCTTGCTTGTCGACGACACTTTAAAATTTCGTCACAGGATAGGTGAGTTTCAAAAAGAAGCTTTCTCTGTAAGATCAATATATTATTTTTTTATTCATTTTATAAAGGAGGCACTATAAATGAAAATAAACCAGATACACTGTTTTAATTATAAAAGGCGCATAAATATAGCAGGCGTCCTGTTTGAATCAAAACAGGCACACTGTTTGAGAAATCACAGGCTCCTTGTTTTCAATTCTGCTTTGTCCTAAATTAGTGTATATTTTGTTAAAAAATAATGATAAATATAACAAAATGTATAAATAATACAAATTTAAGTGTGTTACAATAATACTTACTTGGGTACTTCTTCGGTCATCCTTTCGTGTTTTTCCCGTGTAGCATCGGTCATGTACTGAGTGGCTTCGAGCGCATCCTGCTTCGCCTTCTTCGAGGAACCATAGGTGTACCCGCTAATTCGTTTTTTACCTCTTGGTCCTTTTTTTTTTTTTTTTTTTTTTTTTGCTTCACCATTAATCGTGGAGTACGGCCTCTTTTCTTCCCTTTTGTTTGGCTTTGATGAACCTCTTCTTCATTGTCTGACTGTAACAGTTCATCTCCAGTACTGATTTGCATTATGCCGTTATCATCTTCCTTCCTTTCTTCCTTGACAGCAAAGGTGTTGTCAAACAACAAAGTCTTGTACCGTACGCCACTGTTTGTCTTTCTTTTATTTTTTTCCGCTCATCAACCCCTTTTATCATTAGCTCCGCGGCACTAGTCATCTCCTCTTTCATTCGTTCTCTAGCTTGCGTTTCCGAAATAAGCTTGGCGTTGTTCATTTGGTTTTCTTGTTGCAGTTCTTGTATTTATTTCAACAAGTCTTCAATGTACAGTGCATTTGAATCAGATGCGCCTTCTTTCTGTTTTTCTGCTGCTGATTCCCTGAGCGTCTCCGACTCCAACTTTTTCATAGTCAATTCAATCTCCAATAAAATGACCTTCAAAACATATAAAAAGTCAAATATTTTGTCAGTTTTAAACAAATAGTACACCAGTTATAAACAAACAGTGTATCAGTTTCAAAAAAAATAGTGCGCCAGTTTTAAACAAACAGTACGTCAGTTTCAAACAAAACAGTGCACCATTTTAGACAAACATTCCGCTAGTTTTAGTAAAACAATGCGTCTTATGTAAGACAAACTGTGCGTCATTTAACAAGCGAAAGTTGTGTTTTTATTTTTTTTTTGAAAAAAAACAAGTGCTTACTTTGTCTTTCTCTGATAACAATTCGTCAATTGTTTTTTGATGATTCGCCAATTGCATTTGCATCTTTCTTATCACCTCGTCAACCTTGCATAATTTTTAACAGTTTTCATTAGTTCAATCATCACAAATATTGGAATTTGACAACCCAATGTGAAATATGCTTGAAGTATGTTACCTTATTCTTTAGTATTTGATTTTCCGTCGGCATTTCTTTGATGTTTTCGTTCAGCTTAACATTTTCAAAGCTGACATCCTAAAGCTTGTTCCTCATTGTTTGTAGGATTGACAAGTTTTTTAGATGGATATGTTGTGCTAATACATCAACAGATGGTATGTCCGGGTTTGTCTCTATGGCACTGTTTGTTTCGTCATCCATGCTTCAAGCCTTAAACTCGTAGTCGTTGATATCATCTTCCTGGTACCATTCCAGTGCTAGCAATTCCATCTTGTATATTTGTCTCTCAAGGACGGATGATTGTAAAGAATCTATTGTGAACCGTGTAATCAAATTATCAAAGGGGAAAAAAAATTTTGTTATCTCATACATTTTAAGAATAAAATAAAAAAATGAACCTGTATATTGACAAGAAGAAAATTTACTTTCTCATCTTTGTATCGTGCAATTGCTACTCTTAGGCTTATGGGGAGATCATTGAGTCGCCACCTCGCCAATCATGGAATGATTTCAGATGATGATTTTTTTGGTTCAGCGACCAAACTCCTCTCCAAGAACCAATACTGAAATTTTTTTAAAAAATAAATTACATTAGATAAGTGAATTTCCGAAGGCAACACTGTTTGACTTAAACCGTGCGCCTTCATTAAATGGAACAGTGCGCCTTACAAAAAAATAATACTATGGATAAATTCATTGCATCTTCATTAATATAAATAGTGTCGCAGTATAGAGTATTTACCGAAATCGTTAGTAGGCATCCATTTACTAATTCCGACTTGAAGACCTTGTTGTTGATGTTATCATTGAGAGATTTCTTCAATCTGTTGTATATTTGTGACGTCCAGTTGAAGTCACACATTTTGTCCATTTCGGCCACATAATTTGCATATGCCCATTTCATCGATGCCTTCGATATACAGAAGAAGACCGTATTCATGACATATAAAACCAACAATCTTGCAGTGTCCTCATAGTCATGCTGCTCCTGACCCGTTGATGCTTCAATAACTACTTCCCGTAGATTTGATGTTGTCAATTCTCTCACATTCTTCTTTTCCTGTTTTCGTTCTTCAAGAAATCTTCTGTGGAGGAACTCGTTTGGATTGATTGTTTCCAAGTCGTCGTCAATTATTTCGGACATCCCGTCAATAATTCCAAACATGAGTTTGATATCCAACGATGCTATGTTGAGTTCATAGTTTTCGAAACTGAATGAATTGTCTCCTTGATTGTAGTTTGATATAACCTCTCGAATGAATTTATCACTTTTCCTACAATCGGATACAGTAATATTCCCTTTGAGTATAGCATCAAACAATGTTCAAAACGACGTTCTCCTCAGGTGTACTTTGTGCTCTTCTGTGCATCGAAATTGTGGTTCCTTTTTCAAAATCTTGAAGACTGCTGTCAAGTTGCTTTTGTATTGTCTCATTTTTCCTGTTTCATTATATAAACAAGGAAAACAAACATATTAAAAATCAAACAGTGCATCATTCTTAAATAAACAAACAGTGCATCTTCGTGTTTTGACACAGTGCGTCATTGTTTTTTTAAAAACAGTGCGCCTTTGTATGACAAACGGTGCGCCTTAATGAAACAGTGCGTCTTTGTTTTTTGCAACAGTGTGCCATTGTTATTTTTCCAAACAATGCGTCTTTGTATGACAAACACTACGTCTTAATGTACCATTGATCATTACAATTCTTTGCAAAGGCGTATTGTTTCAGTGTCAAAGGCGCACTGTTTTTCAAATAATTTAGAACAGTGCGTTGTAATAAAACATTGATGGTTATAATTTTTTACAATATATTATCAATTAGTATGACATAAAAAATGGACTTTAGGTTTCGAGCACATTCCAGAATTAGGGTTTGTTCAAGGCGTACTGTTTTTGTTCCAAAGACGCACTGTTTTTCAAATGTTAATAATTCGATTATACGAAACTTCGAATAATATCGATTGAATTGATGCATATATCAATTGAATTCAACCTTTTTAATCAAATTTGAAGAACAAATCCTAGATTTAGATATTTCACCTGTTTTGTTTCAATGTGATGATTAATACAATGTGTCTCTTCAATTCTTTTGATGAATCAAGTTTGATGCTTGATTTGAATTTAGATTGGGTTGCGGATTTGAATTTGGTTGTTGATTCCGCAGATGATTGTTGGGATTTTTGCAGCGGTTTAAATTGTCGGTTCCTAGATTTTGAATTTGTTGTTTGTTGGGATGGGGTTCAGTTGTTTTGATTTGAGATAATAGAAACTTGTATCTGATGGGAATTATTTTTACGATTTGTATCTGATGGAAAATATTTTCTCTTTTTTGTATTTTACGAGAATTTTCCTCAAAATCTATTCAATAGCTAAATCTAATTATGTGGTATTTTAATGTTGATTTTTTGGAGAAGGTAACGTCAAAACTTTAAATTCTTTAAATAATAATGTTATAACCATGAAACACAGTCTTTTACTCCAAATAAAATCTATATATCTAAGTCAATTATAAATCTAATTACAATGAAAAAATCTACGTAATGTCTAAGTCAATTATAAATATAATTACAATGACATTTAATCTTATATTTCAAAACGGTAATGTTAAAACACTAGATTCTTTCAATGGTAACGTTTAAAGCTTAAAACATAATTTTTTACTCAAAACAAAATGTATCTAATATCTAAATCTATTTTAAATATAATTACAATGACATTTTAGTCTTAATTATTTGGAGAAAATATCGTTAAAATATTAGTTTTTTCAAATGGTAATGATAAAATCATAAAAATAATATTTTACTCCATAGTTTTACTCACAGATTGTATTTAAAATATTTATGAGAAAAAAGGTCTAAATTTTGTGGGAAAAAAAATTCAAAACATAACAAATCCATCTAGTAAACAAATAGGGTTAAGCATGTGTTCATCTCATATTTTATAAATCTTGATTTATATTTTAATCAATTTTTTTTCGTTGGGTTAGACGATTAACATATTCAAATATTTCTTTGGCATATAAATATTTATTTTCATATTATCTTAATATTATAGATTTCTATAATAATTTTCTTAATCTGAGAAACATACGGATTAATATATTATTAATTATTAAAAATCATTTTAAAATAATAAAATTTTTATATGATATCGTCCATATATTTCATCATGTTTAGAGGTTTTTCTCAAAAAACCCGGATTTCCCAACCTGATCTGTCACTGTTGTAACATAATCATTATCATCGAAGAAATTGTGGAAATGAGCTTTTGAGTTGATGAAACTTGATGCCACCAACCATGCTTGATGGAATGGTATGCCCAAGAAGAAAAAAGAGAAAGCAAAACAGCAATGAAACCAAAAGCAAACATCATGAGTCATGATGGAGCGAAACACGAAGACATAGAATGGAACCAAAGAAAACAAAGATGAAAGATGATGACTATTCAACTCTCTTCTCTCTCTTTACGTTTTGGCGTTTTCCCCACAATACCCTCTCTCTCTCTCTTTTCCTTTGATGAGAGAAATCCCCAAAATCTGAGGACTGAATCAAATGGTTAAACCAAAATCAAAGAGACCAGATACATTGATTTTTCAATCCATGCTAGCTTCATTGCAGTACCCATTTTCACAATCTTTCATTGTTCCCTTTATGGGTTTTGTGGCTTGATTCTTTTGTATTGAGAGAAAAGGGGTGATTTTGGGATCTTTTGTGGCCAAATCATGATGGAATTGGAAGGTATATTTTGTTCTAATTGGGCGAATAATGTATTGTTATTGTGTGTGTGTGTGTGTGTTTTTGGTTAAATTTGTGGTTGTTTTGGGGTGAATCATGATTTGGGGGATGCATTTGAGGGATTGAAATTATTGATGTTCTTGATTTGTGTTCTAGGGTTTCATGATTTGGTGGATTGGATCTTTGATCGGTTGAGGTGGTTTTGTGTTGTTGTTGATCTCTTATTTGTTTGAATTGATCTGATTTTGATTTTCCCAGATGTAATGTTTGGGGTTTGTAAAATTGACTTTGATTTCTGAGAGTGCCCAGAAATGAGGATGGATCCAGGGGCATGATTTGTGTTAGCTCATTGCCATTTGATTTCCGATTGCAGAGAAAATCGATGGTATCTGGAATTAGGGTTTTGCAATTTTTATTTGTGTGAACTGCGGGCTAGCAATTGGGCATTTCTATTCCAATGAATGTTGCTTTGATCTGTCAGCTCCTGACAGAATGTTGTTTGCTCTTTCGCATATGTTTGGATCGTGGCTACCGCGGTAATCACATTGGTGATCAAAGCCTGCCTAGCTTTTTTTGCTTTTAGAATGGTTTATGTTTCATTGTAGAAGCTTGTACTCGTCTGATATGGAGTGTTATGGTGAGTATTCGTCTTGTATCTTAGACCACTTCGTCTTGTTTGGTCGAGTTCTGGTTTGATACTTTGATGTGAGGCGATTGTTTTATCCTCAATTTTAATTCCATATATGCCATTGATTTTTCAGAACCAAATGAAGTACTATGTGATGGAAACAAGGCAGACCTCGAGAAGAAAAAGGGAAGGCGGTTCAAGACACCATCTCAAGTTCAGGCCTTGGAGGAATTTTACACTGGTAGCTCTCTTAGTTGCCTTGTGCTTTTATCTTTTGTTTTCAGTTGCTTAGTTGCCTTGTGCTTGTCTATTATGTTCTCTGTAGATCATAAGTATCCTACAGAGTCAATGAAAGCAGAACTTGCAGACAGGCTAGGCTTGACGGAGAGGCAGGTTGCTGGGTGGTTCTGTCATAGGAGGTTGAAGGACAAGAGGTTATTGAAGGATGAAGCACTTGGAACTGGAAGACAGGACTTGTCGAGTGGTGTTATACAGGACCGTGGGAGCGGTCTGAGGCAAGATTCTTGTGGCAGCACTAAACAAACAGACCGGCGGCCTGATCTGAGGGAGGTTGAAAGTCGCAGATTGTCTGGTGAGGATCTTCCTCTTGCAGATGTAACCTATGAGCAAAGGCCACAATTTGATGCCACTGCGATGGATGAGATGTCTTCTGAAAGTGACTCTGACTTGCAAGAAGAACAAGGTTTCTATCCTCAGAGAAGGAATCTTATGGATGTTGAAGTTTCACATTACGCGGCGACTAACACATTTACTCACAACCCCAGGGCACGCAGTGGGCCTTCTGGGTACTTGAAAATTAAGGGCCAGACTGAAAATGCTGCAGTCACTGCTGTCAAAAGACAACTGGGAAGCCATTATAGGATAGACGGCCCTCCTCTTGGTGTGGATTTTGAGTCGCTTCCTCCTGGAGCTTTCGAGTATCCTACCAAGGCCCCCGTCCATGGTAATTACAAGTCCTATTATGTGATCTATAATACCTTGGAGGCTTATAATCTCTCCAAATATGACTACCAACTCTGAATCTGTGTCATATTGCACCAAAAATTAGATTCCCCTTATTGAGCAAAATGCATTCACATAGACCTGTAGTTTGACCTGTGATTCTTTGAATACTTGTTTCAGTTTTTTCGATGTGCTGAATAGGAGTTTGTGTTCTCGGTGATACTGGCCAGATCAGGGTTATCTAATTGGCTCACCCCCTTGCGAATTGCGTATTGATTCATGCGTATCGAAACGGATACACTTGTTTATCCATTCGTTAAATTAGGCAAACCGGAAGGACAAGAGAGAATCAATGAAATTCATGATAATATCAATATATTAAGACTAACCTTCAAGATTGTGCTTCAATTTAGTGTGTAATCGATTTCCGTCGTTGCAAATTTCGTTCAAAGTTTAGTGTTACTTTGTACCCAAGAGTTCGGACTTTTGAAGTTAATTTTCTATAGCTTATTACATTGAACTATAAGTTTTTCTATATTTTTTTTTTTTTACAGTTTTTATGTTATTCTTGTAACGGATATGTATTATACATAATAATCTACCCATAACGTACTGAAAAATCTACCAAAGCGAACCGCGTACCAAAAAAATGAACCAAATAAGTATACCTCCTTGTACCGTAAACTCACATATGTGCATACCGCGTACCCATACCCATACCGCGTACCACGAACGAATTAGGTAACCTTGGGCCAGATAATCTCTACAGTGTCTTAACTTATAAGATGTTAGGATCCTTCATCTTGTTTATGGTCTTATGAACTCTGATCATTAAGTACACTTTTTATTGCAAGCTTGCGCTTTTTATTCTTTAAAATTTGCTATATGTGCTTCCTAACACATTGTTACTTTGAATGCCTCCGCAGAACCATACAGAGGTACAGAGGCCATTGTCCGAAGTCCTGTTGATATTGCTGCATACAACAAACAATCCAGCCTCTGTGATGTGAGTGGAACTATCAATCGTCTGTTTTAAAGGATGAACTGAATATGTTACATAGGGTAATTGTGTAGCCTTGGAAGCTGATGCAGATACTACATTATTGTTTCTAATTTGGCGCAACTATTATAGTTTAACGTTAACCACTTTTTCTTCTTGTGAACATTATGAGTTCTATAAAGGTCCCTTTTGTCTGGCTTATAAGCCGGTCATACTGTGCCTGTGCAGAGACTTGATATTTGTTTGTGAAGAACTCTTACTAGCATTGACTCAAGCACCTTGAGTGTTTGTTTGAATGTTCTGGGTATTTTGGGTGATGAACATTTTTTCTTCATCGTTCCATACCCCCAAAAAAAAAAAACATTTTCTCTTCGTCATTTAGTGGATATGTTCACTTTTTTCGATTCTTCGAGTTGCGAAAACTTCTAGTTCACTCTTTGTTTCTCCTCTAAAAACTTTACGTGCATATGAACTTGCAGAGAAATCCAGATTCTTATGAGGATCCCATAAACGTCAAAAGTTTTCGTGGATCTGATCGAGGCAGCCTCCCTTATCGCCAGCCCAAGTCATTCGTTTCTCCTACTCATGCCAATTCATATCCTTATGAAAAGTCTCCTCTAGGGGCTGAGTATCCTGCTGTAGAAGCTTCTGCTTGTGATAGCAGTTTTGACTATGGCGTCAGGAACAGGCATGACATGAAAGCTCCGAGGCCAGACTCCTTCCCTAGCCTATACGTTCATGTGCCTGTTGGTAAAACTACGATAGATCAAGCTCAACTTTGGAATCACGAGTATAGTAACAGCAACATGAACCCTAAGATGCTCAATAGAAGGGAGGTTCGAGAACCCAAAGCACCGAGCTCTACAGTTAGACGAAAGGACTCCTTTGACTCCAAGGAAAGAGTCCCTTCTGCCCAGATGGTTGAGGTTGTTCTAGTGATCTTCTCTTTAATTTGAAATTATGAGGTAAAGGTTGTGTATTGGCTTGAGAGTTAGCTTTTTGGCATAACAGGAGGAAAATGTATATGAGTTCAAAAGATCAAGACCTTTGACACTCCAGCATGGAGAACAATACACAGGGAAAAGATCAGTGGGAGGACATCTTCCTTCTAAGGTAAAGGCATATCCTGCAAATTATTCTATGAATCGGTTTCTGTTCCTCGTGCTCGTCCTGTTCCTTGGGTTGCTTGGCTCGACTTCTCTTGCTTATTGTTCATTATCATTTCTTGCATGTATCTCATGAATGAGAAGAGAGGAAGAGACGGAACTCTCGTGCCAAGCTATGTGTTGCCATCGTTTCAGGACCAGTCGCAGTGGGCAAACCCTCTTAGACAGTGAGTGAAATCAATTCTTATAACATCCAGCATTCCGTCTTTCAGCAAGTACCGTCTCTTTTATTGCTTAGGTGGTAGTCCAGCAGGTTCTCGTGTTCGGCTGCCATATTTAATAGTAAATCCTCTTACAGTTTTGCTTTGAATAATCTAGTGATGTGGTGGTGGTGCTATTTACTTCATATTAAAAGGAACATATACCTTTTGAAGTGATTATAATTCGCCAGAACAAAAAAACGTTCGACTGCTGTTTGTCTCTAGCTCTATGTACCGCCCTCACCCTGAACGATCGGCCTTGCAGATCAGCTCCAGAGATTCCATCTAGCTTCAGTGAGGATGAAACTGCAGAAACCAGTTCTTCAGTCGACTGACAATCTTGTTATCTACTTATGGTGGAATCTCGGTTATAACTGGAAAGTTCTCAGCCGGCTTAGACATTTCCGTCCCTTGTACAGTTGGAGATAGTTCCCGGCACTTGTATAATGTGGATGACAACATGGTTGTTGTCAGCTTCATGTAAGTTTCTTTTCTCGGTCCCTTGTTTTTTTGGTTCCTTGTTTCAGTTGAGTTGTTAAATCGCTGCTGGCGATTCGTTTGTAGCCATGTTCCAATTATACCTTTGTTCTGATGTAGAAAACAACCTCTTGTTAGCATGTTCACTCTCTTCATGATTGGTACTCTCATCGAATGCTCCAAAGTCTATGAAACTGAAATATGAACCGATTCAATGGGTTGGGGAGGCCATGTTTTTCTCGTTGCAGCTATTTGGCCTCTCATGTACCCATAATGATTCGTATCTGATGGGTCATTCTCATCTCATAGGAAAGGCCAAAATGCTCATAATCAGCTTTCGATGTAAGGCAACAACTAATCTTGAAACATTTTTCATGTTTCGCGTTGTGTCTCTCGGCTGTAGTCTTCGTGAGGTTATTGTTCTCGATATTTTTGACAGCGATGACCGAGGCCGTGAAACATCGTCAAACGGAACCCAAATGAAATGCAGGAAAGCAGGACTTGGTAAAAGGGCACTTGACTTTGAGGGGAAAGCATCAAAGCACTAGACAGGACCATTTTGATTCAAAAAAATGAACAAAATATATTCTTTTTTAAACAAAATACATGATTGTGTGAAAAAGGGGAAAGAAAAAAAGCATGCAATTGTGGTTTGGGTTTTGATTGTTTTCAAAGTGGGCTGTAAAGTTTGTGTGAAGGGCGTCACATCTATTCTTCACATGCTTCTTCATCATCTTTGTGGTGGGGAACATGCGCGTATGATTAGGACTTTGCTTAACCATTTTTATGCCTTCTTTCGTAATTTTTCGTATTCTTATGTTCGTCGAACCTAATGTTGCTCGTTTTTCTTGCTAGTTTGTAAAGTATGGATTTGAATTTCTCCACGAAAAAAAAGAAAAGAAAAGAAAGAAACATATTTCATATAATCCCGTCAGGTGTAAGGCTTTACATGAGAGAGTGATATCGAATCTCTGACCTTATGCTTAGGAGGGTACAGTTTATCACTGAATCAACTCAACTTAACACTTGAATTTCTTCATTAATCTATTTAAATATATAAAACTATATTCAGCTTTTTTTTATGTCAAATTTGGTTGGTCATGTATTCAATGTCTTCTCATTTATGATTATAAACTAAATATATTTAATAAATATTGATATTTTATTTTTTCTAAAATCCAATTGTTTATATATATATATTAGAAAAAATAAAAATAATTTGTGGTGTTTTTTAATTTAAGTTATCATTACAAATAATCAAACAAAATATTTATATGATTAGAATAAAAACTTAAAATCAAAGTCGGATAATGTATTTCTTATAAGAATGAATATCATTTTTTTTTTCTTTTATTATGAATCAATATAAAACTTAATACACTTTTTCAATAATCTTAAATAATATACATATTTAATTCAGAAAATAAATAATCATATATATTATGCTCAATAATAAATTATATGTAGTATAAATTGATCAACAAAATTTATAAAACATTCATATAAAAAAGTTTACATGTAATTACTTTAAAAATGTTAAATATTAATAAAAATCTATTGATATATTAAAATCAGGTCTAGGATTTGTAGGATACATAGTTATGTTTAATTACTCCCTGCGTCCCATTCTAATTGCAACACTTTTCTATTTGGACCGTCCTATTTCAATCGTAATGTTTTCTTATTTAACAATTTTTTCATCCACAAATGTCGAACTACATCTGTTTTGTTGATCCCATCCCATCATCATTTTTTTTTTTTTTTCTCATTCCTTTTTATCACATACTCATAAGGAAAAATTGATCATTCATTATTATTTTAACACATATATAAATTATGTGTCGGGTTAAATGGTTACAACTGGAGTGGAACGGAAGTAATAGTTAATAGCATAACTGAGATGTTGTTGTCATGAAATTTATAATGATTCTGAACGCTTCTCCGATCTTAAAAAAGTGTGACGATTTCTTGAAAGATAGAAGAAACTATAGATGTCCATGATTGAGTTAGGAAATGTTAATATGTATTCATAAAGCACGATCGTGATTCAAATAAATGAACTATTGGATGAGCTATCCGAGATATATCGCATATAGAATGAGATCGACATATGAATTGCTTCTTGCAATTACACGTTTAATAACGTTTATGAATACATTTTGTTTCGTGGAAGTTTAGTTATAGTACATAGTTGGATTAGTATATGGGGATAGTGTGACTGCTGCAGTAGCAGCTAGTGTCACACTCTCGCTGATGCGAAACGAGGATGACGCGCGTTTGGGAGTTCCTGCGAGCATAGGGTCATGTTAGCGATACAGGAATGATGCTACGTAGCACTTGAAGGCGAGTCAGCGCGTTAGAAGAACGAGCGAGCGTCAACGAGAAATTACGCGAGGATTTGAACGCGAGTGAGGTGCGTTGCAAAGACAAACGAATGTTTACGAGGCACGACACGTTGTGTTAAGACTTGGATGTGCGAGACATGTTCCAAGGACTTGCGAGCGTTGTCACGAGTAAAGGCAAAGATAAAGGGATGCGAGGTATGATTAGCGTTGCGTTTGGACTTAGACATGAACGTGTTGCGTTCTAAAGGCCAACGAACGTTACGAGATTCCTAACTGTTGGCAAAACGAAGACTGGTGATGAGTTTGCTTGGTTCGTGCTAATTTTGGTTCGCTTTGATTTCCTAAACGGATAACTGAACTACACGAAGAGGGACAAAGGTTGTTCCTGTCATGTGGGATTTTTGCTATTATCTACTATAGGGAGAAGAGGTGTTGTAACGCCCGGAAATCCGGAATGTCCGCCACGTGACGTTATGCCGTCATGGACCCAGTCCATGACAAGGCTAAACAAACCAAACGGTTTTGTAGGTACAGAAGTTAAGGAAGCTACCTAAACAATACAAGTCATATATCCAAATAATGCTATGTGATCCCGAATACATTATAAAGTCTCAT
>JAOVYX010022638.1:0-14371 GCA_035668315.1 Drosera spatulata
GTTTAGCCAAGGTCACAGTGTTAACAAGAGGGTATTTATGGTCTGTTATGAATGTTAATTGTATGACTGATTTTGTTATGGTTTCAATAGATTACTGAAAAGGGGGCCGGTACGTTTCTGAGCTCGTATAGCTCACGACGTTACTTTTCTTTTGTTTCTTGATTTTCATCTTTTCAGGTGCAAGACTTGAGGAAAGATTTTGATTAAGCTATGATCTTGTTGTAATATTAATGATTGGGATAATATTTTTAAGTTTCTACTGTTTTAATATGTAACAAATAAATGCTCTTGTGGACTTAGATTCCTGATGTCTAAAGTGTATAGTTATTTGAATTTCAATCTATGCTAAGTTAAGTTAAATTATCTGGTTAAGGTTTGTAGGACCCTAACGGCAGTAATGCCACGAGGATTTTTAATAAAGAACTTGAAAATCGAGACGTTACAGTTAAGGACACTTGGCTTCTTGGATGACATCTTCTTATCTTAGGTTATGACAAGTAGACACTAAGTGTCATTACCATTCATGTTAACAAGACACATAAACACATAAAATATCACACTTTCTCTACACATGATTAGGTGTCCTTATCATGTTAAAAATTTAGCACCTATACTTTTATGTGTCCTACGCATATTTCAAAGTTTGACACTTAGAATATTTGTGCCTAAACCTTAACCCATGTATGACACATATGTCCATAAGTGTCATTAAGTGGTTATTTTTTTCTTGAGACATGTTTACTTAGGTGTTGCTTCCTCATTGATCGTTTTGTTTCACATACGATGCTTAATTGTCAACGCTTCATTGATAGTCATTTCCATTGACGTTTTCGCTTACTAGAGTCAATAACGCTAAGTGTCTTGGCCTCATCAAGATCTTAATTCATATTGACAACTAACTACGCACGAGACGTTTTACATAACGCTCAGTATTATATTAGCGATGTGCAAAATGCTTTTGAAACGCTCGGGCATTACACAGAGTCCCATCATAACCACCACAAGCTACATCAACAGCAGAGCTAATCATCATTCTTGCCCATCAAACCACTTCAACGGCCCTAATCATTTCTAAAATGATGATCTTGGATGTGTCGTTTATGGGCTTGCTGTAGCATACACACAACTGCTGTCGGCTCCATAAATCCGTATTTTTTACTCTTTACGTGGGCACGCTTCTTCATCTTGGTTGGTTTGCAATAATTTATAGTGGACTATATTTAGTGCGAATATTGGACCAGTAGTTGATTTAGTCAAAATAAATTGTAATCCATACATAAATATTATTAAATATTATTAAATTGTAATCCATACATATATATTTTTTTATTCGGATCAAAACGTTTTGGTGAGCACTTGTATTAGAATATGTAAAATAGAGATTCTGTGAAAAAGAAAAAATAAAATGATGTCGTGATAAAAAATTAAAAATATATTGAAAAAATATGTTGAAATATGTATTAAAGGATACAAGTTATAATGTTAGATAAAAAAATTCGATCAATTTTTCGTATTACTATAACATTTTTGCTTTTTATAGTAGGTCAATTTATTACACCTTCAGACCAAAAATTATTGCAACGTGAAATTGGGCACAAAAATTAATGAAACTCTTTGTTTTTTAATATATCCTTGTATTTCTATGAGAGGGAGAGAAAAAACGGAAAAAAGGAGAAATGATAAAGAAGAGGAAGAATTTTGATGAGATATAAAATAAATAATAAGATTATTATGATAATTTTGTTTAAAAAGATTATCAACTTAGAAAGTGTTGTTATTCTTTTTGAACGGATAAATACAAAAAATTATTGTAATTTTTTTTGAATGAAGGGAATATAACATTATGTATGATGAAGATTGAAAAACAGATTACAAAATTCATGAAGATTTTGATGCAATTGGTAATCACAAAAAATATAAATGTTCAAAGAGTACAATTGACATTGTAGAAAATGTGGGACTGCAGTTAATTTAAGAAAAGAAAAATACTCAAAAAGAAAAGACGAAGAAAAAAGAGAAGGAAACAATTTTTTATTTAAGAAAAGGAACCCGATTTTGATCTCGTAGTCGTCATCAACCCCCAAATCGGCTAGGGTTTCGAAGCTCCAACAATGGCGGATTCGCCTCTCACCCACCAACAAATTGACATCACCAATCTCATCGATCAACCAAATCGAGTTTCAACTGTGTTTATTCTATTTTCGGTCTAGCGTTACCAATCTCATATTCATTCAATCGATATGAATCAGATTCCATATCATGCTACGGCGCCGCTGCCGCGGCCTCAGCCACCGTTGCAGCTTCGTCCGCATCAGCTTTCGTGGTTACCGTTCTTTCCACCGGATCCGCCGCCTTCAAGCGATTTCTGGACCACCGCGACAGTGAAGGATCGGTTCAAGGAGTTGCACGACATAATTGCTCTCGCAAAATCCATGTATGTCATTAAAACGTCTCAATTTAGTTGCAGCATTTTGTTTTGGCATGTAGTTCTTAGGAATTATTGGGGTTTACTGCGACTGGAAGGTGAGTTCGTGGAGCCTGTTGGGGCGGCGTCGGAGATTTAGTATTGCGATATGCAATTGTTCTTAAGATTATAACGTTGAAAGTGATTTGAGATGACGTATCAAGGAAAGTGAGATACAACATGGGGAGGATATGAAATCCTCGGCATCTGAGAAACAATGTAGTAGTTCTGAACCACAACGTTGTATGTCATCAATGAGTATTAGATAATAATAGAAACTCCCTAATAACACGATATGCTCCATGGGCTCATGGAGTATGGTCGATTTACTGGCCAGTCTGGTTCATCACATATTAGTAGTTGTCGATTAATGAGTTATGTGATATGTTGTGGTGGAACCAACTTCACCTAGAGCTCGAGCTGAAAATTTGAAGTCCATAATGCAATTATTATCTTAACGATCTTTGTTTTGCACGGTGATTGCCAATTAATGTGTTCTGTCTGTTTTTGCGGTTTGAACAATAGGCGGAAAGAATTGGAGATGGCGATCAAGGCTAAGCAATCAAAGGGGTCTACTAGCGATGGCGACGATAGTAGTGATCGTGTTGGCTCGGTTTCGGGGTTTAGGAAATTTGATGTTGAAAGTCAAGGAGCAGTTACTGTGGAGGCTGCTAATGCGGTGATGTCAAAGTTAAGGGTTCTTCTTGAACCTTTTAGGGTGGTTGTTGATGAGGCTAGTCCTTGGGTGGAGAAGTCTGCGGCAGTTAGGTTGAGTGATAAGGTTAAGAAGTCGAAGAGGAACAATGGGTGGAGGAAACGGAAGAGGAAGCGTGTAGCAGAGGCTCTTGAAAAGGTTAGGAAGTGCATTCAAATGTCAAGATGTTATCATCCCGAGACACAATTCAGTGATCGTGTCTTTGAGATCTGGTGATAATGGGAACGTGACTATAATTGTGTGCTATGGTTCTCTTACAGGAGAGAAACCAGTTCGAGAAATTTGATCAAAAAGCTGATGAATGGAGAGTTAGAGAAATCGCCAAGGATATAGCTCAACGGAAGGTATAGTTTTCTGTCTTGATGTGTATAGTGCATTCTAATGTGGGTGGAGTTGATGCTCTAATTGGCCCCTTAGTTGGAATGATCAACGTAGAGTTTAAAGACTTCTGTTATGCACATTTTTTATGTCTTCCTCTAATGCTTTATGCAGGTAGAGAAAATGAAGGAAATAGCAAAACAAAAGGCTAAGGAAGAGAAGAAGAGGTTAGAAAGCGAGGTTAGAGCCGATTTCTTACTGAAGAATATGTTTCAAGTCTGATGTGAAGCGATTTTCCTTTTCCTCCTTTTTTTTGCAATAAGGAATTTTTTAAATCAACAATATTCACATGATTTATCATTTTGCTTCATTAAGGAGGAAGGAGTTGCAGATGTTTTTGTATTGCGACAGCGGTAGTACTTCCAGTTTATTCCAGCTCTTATTTACTTGGGACCTTATTGAATCAAGTTTACACCTTTTTCTTTCAGCTTGAGCTGGTGTTGATTGTGGAGAAGCTTCAAGAGTTGCGATCTATCCGGATCGAGAAGATGAAAAAGCAGGGTAAATCCTTTCTTTAAATGTGAAATGATATGCCATTGTGTTAGTTTTATAGTTATTCACTTTCAAGTCTCAAGATCAAAACGATCCGCACTTTCAAGTCTCAACATCACCTGATTGTACTCAATTTTACTGCTATGAGGAAGACAATTTGGAAATGCTGTAATTTCATTTTTGCCATCAACCTTACAACATTTATCGCAATATCACACCTGGACGTGATGAAGAACATTATTTTTTAAGTACATAAAATAAACTTGTCATATCATGCAGGACATTTTCTTCCAGATGAAGATGACAAGTTCCTTGAGAAAGTTCGAGCTGCAGTTGAAGAGGAGGAGCGCCAAGCAAGGGCTGCAGCTGATACAGATGCTGCAAAGGAAGCCATAGCGTCTGCTGAAGAATCTTGTAAAGTCAATGAGAAAGGTGGAGTATCTCCTAAAGATAATAACAACAAGAATGAAAATAAAGCAATGGAGAAGAAGGTAATCCATCATGGAAGCGATGCGGCCTCTGATGCAGAAACTGGTCATAAAACAGTTGCACAAGGGGTAGATGGTCAGCGTCATGGGGCATATGACTATGTTGCCAATCTACCTCAAGAGTTCTACCACTATTACCATGGAAGCAATACTGATATCGGTACTCTGATCGAGGTTAGTTATTATGCTAACTTTAGATACGCATTTGTTTGATGATTGTTTGCACATGCCAGGCCTCAAATGTTCTTCCTTTTTAACCAAAACGGGTTTCGATTTGAGTTGAAGTTTACGCTCAGTTCTTGATCGGCTTAATCTTTCATTTGCAGGTGAGACGGTCTTGGGATGCCTACATTAGACCCGGGGGAAGGTAAGAATCTTACTCATTATATACAGCATTAAGTGTCGATATACATACTGATGCTGAGATTTATTGCATTCTGCCAAGAAAATGTTTCATTATATTCCTTGTCATAAAACTTTGTTCTTGTCCATGCAGCCGTATTCCTGGGCACTGGGTTCAGCCTCCGCCTCCTGCAGATGAAATATGGGCATCATATTTGGTGCTGCCGATTCCCAAGTAACTCAACTTGGACGGTATCGAGATTGGCATCATTGGTTGAACTTTCAAGAGCGATTTGAGGTTCTCTTGAGGAGAATGAGCAGAGACAACAGCTGACGCCCAGGGAAGAAGACCAGGAAGAGCCGGTGATGTTAATGTTTGGCTGGTCTCATGAGTCAAGACCAATGTCATCTACAAGCCATCAAGCTGCTGAATCCACAGATGAGATTATACGTATCAAGATTGCCACAGAAGTAGAAAACAGAGATGTGGTTTGCCTGACTCCTGTTTTGTTGCGGGATTGCAGCTCTTCATCAATCGACTGCAACACAATGCAGGGTGAAGCTAGGTTCCTTGCCCTCAACTAGTAGGTCTGATTCTTTGATTGCCATTCAAGGAACAAGTGAACATGTTTATGGTAATACTGTGTATAGCATTACTTCATTAATAAACACCATTTTCAGATAACATCAAATATACAATATAATGATAAAGGATATCGATCCTAAATTAATGAGAAATTATATAATAAAATTAAAGTTATATAATGATTATTATATTAATAAAATATTCCTAACCAATTAAGTATTAGGCTCACAAGACACTTCCTTGTAAAATCTTCCCATGTCATAAAATCGTTGTGTTCGTCATTTCGTAAGTCCAATGATGATAGATCAAGATCTGCTGCTTCAAGAAAACGTTGAGTTTCAATTGAATGAGGTGTTTGCCTATCCTAAAAAAATTGTTCGATTTTTACACTTTGATTAGTAATGTAGCCGAGGGTTCGAAGCGCACCAAAAACGGGCAGTTTTGGCACGTTATGATATTCGGCACTCAATCTGCGAAGGTTATTGAAATTGTTAGAGAGACCTCAATTCAGAGTCACTCGTCTCTCTGCTGGGACCTTCGCATCTCCAAAATCATAAATCAACAAACCACAAATCTCAAAAAAATAAAACCAATAGATGAATCAGTGTATGAAAATGAAGATATGAACTGACTCGAAGATGAATCAGATCCGGCGATCCACATTTTCATCGAGATCTCGATCTTCGAAGGCAAACTTGGATGAATAAGATGCACTGAAACTTATAGCACTACATCCATAGGTACCTTCGATTTCGATCGACGACTGATCAATATTGCAAACAATTGAGAAATTCAGATACAATGAAAACAGAGATCGCTTCAATAGAGATCGATAGATGAGAAACGAAATAGATTGTTGTTGTCGATGATGATGCTCAGTGAATACGAACCGTAGAAATTTGGATCTATCATCAAGCAAACAAGATTTAAAACCTCATCGACGTTCAACGATTTGGTGTCGTCATCGCATCATCGATGTACGATTGCAAACGAAGATAATGGGTAGAGAGCGAGAGAGGAGAACGACGATAGCCATAGATGGTGACGGTGGCGACGGCGGCTATTGGCGCATGGAGAAACCCTAACCCTGGAAATGCGAGTGGACAGGGGCACGGCTGGTTATATATAGTGTTGGAGGAGCATGGCTTGCTCTTTCTGGGGAATAAAATGGGCCTGGTTGCTTTCGGGCTATTGGGAACAATCGGGCCTTTCGTCGATTGCGAATAGGCCCAATCAATTTTCGTTGCTCTGAGTTGTTGAAAATTGAAAATTCAATGACTATTGACCCACAGAAATTTTATATGTATGTTAAATTTTTATAAAATTTAGAGAATATTTTTTTGATGATAGTAAGGATTACTGTTATAATTACGACTTATAAAAGAAGATAATAGATGTATTATAACTGATTTTGCTTGATTTTGTATTTTTTAGATAAAAACTTTTCAAATAGGATAATATTATAATTATTATGAAATATCAAAAAAGATAATTATTGCATTTATTATGAGACGGGAGAGTACTTTTTTTATTTTTGAAAGAATTGAGTTCGATTTCATCAATACACAAAGGTGTTTACAACTTCATATCCTTTATCCTATACATCATATATTTCACATTCTACGTCTATCAAGTATCCATGTTATGGTTTTTTCAACATTTAAGTTTTCGGCCTAAAGACTCCAACGTTTCTTGCCGCCCAAATCTTATATAGAAAAACGCAACCACAACTCTTCTTCTCATTACAACCATCCTCGTCTCCCCTTTGCTCACTTTCATCATCCACCTCCACCATTCATCCAAGTTTCTACACTTTATTTTCAACTTCACACCTGCATCACTCCCAGCATCACTTCTCCAGCAAATATACATTGGAAAGGACAGATGATCGATATCTTTTATACCCTTTGAACACATAGGGAAATTTGTTTCATATGTTAAGTCATGCTCGAACAGCCACTTTCTAGTTCTCATCTTTCCTTGCAATCCCTGGGCCTTATTCCACACCAAATTAACCAATGGAATACCAGGTTTTTTCAAGGTAAGAGCTTTATACCCATCACTCACATTGTACCCTCTTTTTCTCCATTCAAGTAGCTGTTATGAGTCACATCTCTTCATCATCAGATCTCTTACTTTCAATGAAGATGACCAGATCCATCCCTAACCCTGCTTTCTCAAAGCATTCCTTACATCACCCCCTCTTAAATAGTATTCTTCAACCCATTTAATCCATAAGCTATCGTATTTCATCTCTATGACGTATATATTCTTAAAAAGATAGGCTATATTCTACCAATGAATTTGTTATATTCCCAATCCTCCCTCTTTCTTTAAGAAACACATCTCACTCCAAGCAACCAAAGCTCCTTGTGAATTCATGGCACTATCAGCCCATAAGAACAGTCTGCATCCTTTCTCAATTTCATCAGTCACAGTCATTGGAAGAAAGAACATCTGAGCCCAGTATGAGTGAGTACTCATCAATATGTTTTTAATAAATTACAATCTACTAGCATAATTGAGAAATTTAGTATTCCAAGTCGTTACTTTAGAAGTGATTCTATCAATTAACCCACAATAAGTACTGATGGTCAATCGCAGAGCAATAAGAACACCTAGGTATCTAACTAGTAATGGACCAAGCTGTACACCCAGCTCTTCCTTTAGGACCTGCTTAATATCATCCTTCACCCCAGCACACAAACAAGACACTTTTACTCAAATTCAGTTGCAAGCCACTCTTCACCCCAAACTATTGTAACTCCTCCTTTACAAGACAAAGGGAATCCTCTTCAGCTTTACAAAAAATCATCAAGTCATTCGCAAAGTATAAATCATTGACTCTGAGTTTTTTACATCTTGGATGAAACTTGAAAGCATGTGTTCTTTTTATTTTCTTCCATCTTCGATGCATATACTCCATCAACACTACAAAGGGATACGAAAACAAAGGATCCCCTTCCCGTAACCCTCTCTTCCCCTTGAATTTCTTAGTTAACTCACCATTGATTTCAACTGAGAATGAAACTGCCATAAAAGTATCAAGAAATCCCAACAATAGCAACAATTGATTCAAGAATTCCGATTGGATGGAGTGAGTCATAGGCTTTCCAAATACCAAATTTAAATAAAAATTTAGGAGAAATCTGCTTCCTCTTATAACCATGCATCAATTTTTGACATAAAAGTACATTGTCTGTAATCAGCCTACCAACCACAAAAGCGCTTTGTGAAGGGCTTATTAAAGAAACCAACACCAGCTGCTACCTCGCGCATATCATTTTTGAGATGATTTTATAGAGTAAAGTGGAACAAGATATGGGACGATATTCAGCTGGTCCAGATGGATTATCCCCTTTAGGGATAAGATGGATAATGGTGAAATTTATCTGAGACAGCATCTTATTTGTCTAGAAAAATTCACTACAGCCTTAGTCACTTCATCTCCCATTATATCCTAGCTATGCTTATAAAACACAGCTGTGAATCCATCTGCACCTAATGTCTTATCTACCACAATATCCCACATGGCTTTTTTGACATGTTGTGCATCAAATTCCTGCATAACAAGGAGCTTCTGATGTTCAGATAGTACTGGTCCCTCACATATCACTGTTGCATCTATATGTGTCTGATAGCCATCATTTGCACCCAGTAACTTTTGAAAAAACATTAAGAAAACCTGCTTTATTTGGTTCTCATCATACACCCATCTTCCCTCATTCTTAATGCTGACTTTGTTTTTTTTTTTTTCCCCTGCTTTCCTGCATTTGAGAATGCTGTAAAAGTACCTCTTGTTTATGTCCATAGCTCCAAACCATTTATCCTTGGTCATTTGCCTTAGATATTCTTACTCCCTAACCAACATTTCTCTATAGACTGCTTCAGCTTCATTTACTCGTCTCCTATTCTCATCAGACTGACATCTTCTCAGTACCTCTTGCATTGCAGACAGATTAGTTTCAGCCAACTGGACTCTCCTACTGATATATGAAAAACCACTATGATGCATCTCTTCCAACCCCTTTATAAGCCTTTTCCCCTTCTGAACTACTTGATGCATGTCTGTATCCTGAACAGGTTTCTGATTCCTTAAAGACAACCTCTCTAAATTCAGAATGTCTATACCAGTAATTTAAGAAACGAAAGGGAAATCTACTTTGGTCATCCTTTGTCAGCTTTACTAGTTTAGGGGAGTGATCTGAGATGCCCGCTTCGGGGAAAAAACCAGATGCCTTATATAGATCCATTTATCTGTCATCTACCAAAATTCTGTCCAATTTGACTCTCATCCAACTACTAGAATCTTGATTGTTATACCAAGTATGAAAGTATCCAGTAACTATAATATCCTCCAAACAACAAGTCTACAAATAGTGCAACATTTCATCTCAAGGCTCTATAGAACACCCTCGTAACTAACCTTTTCCTCAACTCTATTATATGTATTGAAATCCCTCATCACCAACCAAGGCAATGAGCACTTAGCACGGAAACTCATTAACTCTTCCCATATAACTTATATCGCTGAAGCCTTATATTCCAAGCATAGACAAAAGACACTGTTGCTTTAAAAGATCCATCCATAGACTTCACTTCAACATGCACCACATGATCCATCCCAGAAAGGTACTTCACATGAAATACCTCTTTAACCCAGTAAATCCATATCCTTTTAGTAGCATAGTGATAATTATTCCTTACCCTCAAATCTTTAAACAAGAAGATGAAATTATATAGAAGAGCCCTGCTTTAACCCTAGTCTCCAAAACACCTATAATTTTTACTTCATTTTTCTTTATTAACTACTTGATGGCCAACTGCTTCTCAAGTTTATTAATCCCTCTAATATTTCATGTTGATGTCATGTTTCCTTTATCCTCCTAAAGAAGGAGAAACGATAATATTGATAATCTTTTCATTCATCAAACTGTCATTTATCACACTATTGTTTTCCAGTATAGGCAGTATTTTTGCTCTAGTAGCCTCCTTTGATGGCGAGCTACAATCTTTTTCATTTTTCATTTTTAGGTCACAGCTTCTGTTAGAAAATGTGAAGTTTGGGAGTTAGCACATGTCAAGAGAGGACGAGGGAGACCTAAAAAGACCATGAGAAAAACCTTGAAGTATGATATGACCTATCATAATCTTACAGAAGATGACGCACATGACAGATTGGAATGATGCCGTCGTATTCATGTAACCGACCCCACTTGATGGGATAAACGCTTGATTTGTTGTTGTTGTAATACTGTCCACTCCTTCACCTGCATATCTTGTGGGTTATCAGAAACCACCATTTTCTCTACAGCCTGAACATCATTCTTACTTTCAGTCACAGTGGCCTCCATCACAATCTGCTTAGAACCCCAAACCTTTCGTCTCTTAGGCTTGTATCTGCACTCCTCCCTTAGATGCCCCCAATTACCACAGTTTAAACATCGCAATGGCTTCTATTTATAGACTATCCTCTGCTGAATCTGCTCTCCATCAGGCCCTTTGAAGCATACAGATTCTACTAGTTCCTTTTGGTATGAACTTCCACAAGGACTCGAGAATTGAATATCCTACCCTTAACAGCAGTTTGCTGGTCAGTGCATATATAAAGGGGTCCCAACCCTACCAGCAATCTTCTCCGTAGCTTTCTTGCCCCATAAATACAAATCTAGGCCTAGAAGCTGAATCCATATAGGTACCTTCTCCAGTAGCTCCTCATCGAATTTAAAATTAGGTTCCCACTTTCTTACTACTATGGGCTTTGAACTGAAAAACCAGTTACTACTTTCAATAACGTCCAAATCTTTCCTATCAGCAAACCTGAAGATATAGTAACCTGCTTCACGGAGCAAGATCTCAGGGCATGCAATCTTCCCCCAATGCTGTTCAATGAGGCCCTTCATTGTAAAAATGGAACCCTATCCAGGCACAATCCCAATATCGACGCTCTTCTACCACATCATCCACGAAATCATCAACTTATTCTCACCAGTCTCTATAAATTCCGACTAATTAACCTGCTACAATTCGATATATTATCCATCTCCCCTTGATCAAAAATCAATTACATTGCTTATCGATTCTGCCTTCTTCCCTTCGACGATATCCGCCCAACTCATCGCTCTTGTCTCCTTACTACCACTGCTACCCACCAGTATCGACCCCTCAGTTTGAATCTTCTTATCCATCACGAGGATCGATGAACCCCCAATATCCTTTAGAGCTTCCATTTGAGTTTTCATATCCCTCTTTTCGATCTTCGTAATCAGAACACTAGGTTACTCCTCTTTGAAACAGGTTCGAATATCACAACTTATCTTCTTTGGTCTATCCCTCTTGCCCATGATCGAGATTGGTACCGGTGTCGAGATCCCTCGTCGCCGACGCTAGATCTAGCCCCCAACCCCCCTTTTTTTTTCTTATTAATTTTTGCTTTAAAAAATGTAATAGTAGTGATATTTTTTCCTAAAAATATTTATGATAAATTATTGATCGATAAGTCAAAAATAAAATACTTCCTTCATTTCAATTTATGTGCAATAACTTGAATTTTTATATTATTTAATATATATTTTGAGGAGTTTCGTTTTGTATCTTAACGATGCATGAAAATTACGTCGTTAACATATCAAGATATGTTAAAGTACACAACTTAAATTATTAAAGTACACAACCTAAACTATTAATCACATTTCAAGATAATTTTACGAAAAAATAATATTTGATCATCTCATAAAATAAATTAAAATTCACATCGGCAAGTGTTCATGTAAAGCCCCAGAAAATTTCGATCAAGTAAATATAAAAATTATGATCAAATAATAGTTCGAAAATTAATAAACGTAACGAAAATATGCGTTTTTTTCTTTTGTAATAAATTAAAAGTAAGAAAAGAATCTCGTTTCAAAGTTTTGAGACATAACGTTACGCTTATAACTTTAAAAATTGTGACGAAGTTGGCATAACTTTTATCGTGAAAAATTTGAAAAATTATATATTAATTTATAACATGATTTTTCGAGCATGGTGATAAAATTTGAGCGAAGGTTGTGCGAGATGTGGGATTAACTGGTCCTGCGATTAAACGAAACGGGGATGTTTTTTTGAATTACCCCACCAACTCCCTTTTCCTCTCTTTTACTCCCACTACACCCACTCCACCATCAATCCCACTACGACTAACTCTTCCACCAAGCCCACTACACCCACTCCACCACCAAACCCACTACACTCACTCCACTACCAAGCCCATCACTTCTCCACCCAACATCAACACCAAGACTCCCTCACTCTCCTCTTACTTCCCTATCTTCTTCCTCTTATTCTCTCTTCTCTTTGTTTTTCTTTTGGCTCAATTAACACAACAAGATGATAGAGAAGGCAAAGACGCAGGGAAAATCATCATCAGAGGAAGGAGAATAGATCGGGAGAGGGGGACACGAGCCACAAAATAGAGAAGAGAGAAGTCAAGCTAATCACGTCAAAGGAAAGCAAAACAAGCTCAAATCCGTTTCAACAAAAGGGTAAGTTTTTCCTTCTTTGTTCATAACCTTTAACTGATCATATGTGATCAAAAAACAAGAAAAATAACAAGGAAAACAAGATACGGATGGTTAAAATGCATTTATGAGTTAAAAGACGAGTTATGCTCGTGAGACACGAAAACCTAAGATTTTATGTATCAAACAAACCTAAAACTGAACAAACATGACAAGAACTAAATAAATGTTATGTTTATGAAGTTTTAGATCATTTGGGATTGAATTGATTGGATAAAACATGAAAAATTAGCAAACCAACCATACCAGTTTCTGGACAACTTTGACATTCGATATTAGAACGCGTTTTGACTCTAGTTAGAGCCTGATTCAGCAAATGAGTCTTGAAACAAAGTTGTAGAGGACTTCCTGATTTCCAATGAATCAAGAATCACCCAATTTGGTTAAGAAACGAGGAAGTTATGCGCGTTTGAATTAAGGCCAGAAAATCTGGAAAAATTGTTGAACCTTCGGGGCATTTTTATCACCATTGAGATAAAGTAATCTTTTTGGTTAGAGATTTTATGAAAAATTATGCACTCTTTAATAAATCATGATATTAATATATATTAAATCCTCACATGTTTAGTTTCTATAAAAGATAATAAATCATGATTCAGAGATGAGAATCTTAAGTTATAAATCAAAATGTACGAATATGTTAATCTGTAAAAACTGATTACACAGATGAATTTGTTGCTTTATATAAAATTATATAGGAAGTTTTAAAAGACAAGCCTTATATCAATGAAAAGGTATGGAAGTCTAGTTTTCAGAACAGTTTACCAATAATTATTTAAAGTTTTATGTAGAGAGTTATGAGCTAATTAATGAAGTAAAGTCAAACTATCTGAACTAGCAGGAAATATAAACTTGAACTAATTAACTGCTATTATTGGTTAGGTGTTGTGATGGAAACTTTATGTCACTAAAAGATCATGAAGTCTAGTTTCTATTAAATTTTATGGAATAAATTTTTGAGTTGTATACAATAAGTTATAGATTTCAATACAACGAAAGGTCAAGATGAACAGAATCTAGGGTACTCGTTCCAAAGGCCGAGAAGCTCATTTCAAATGCTGGAACGTTCATTCCAGACACCGAGACATCCGTTCCAGAGGTTGGGATACCCGACTTAAAGGTCGAGATATCATCTCAGAACCTTTTGGATCGAGAATGATCGTTTTGATCCCAAAATAACTCCAAACACTCATAATTAGCTCTAACAGGTTTTGCACGAAGTATGAATAAACATGTTTAACACTGTAACGCGAACAAAAAAATGTACTATTATGTGAATCATATCATGATATAGGATTTGGAGATTCCATCCGTTGAGACGTAAAGAACAAGTTGAGCGTGCGTGTG
>JAOVYX010022639.1:0-14369 GCA_035668315.1 Drosera spatulata
TTCCCAACAGTTTCAGCAAAGGGAGATGATGGCAGTGCCGAGCTCAATCTCCAAAACACTTCCAAGAAAGTAAGACAGAAGACTTTACAGTTCATGAACCATGGACAGTGTTCAACCTTTATATTTGATTAGGTATTCATCGTTGGTTTATATTTCATTTATTCGTATGTTCCGCAGTGTAATTCCCAACTCATTTCAATGCTTCCTTAGGCATGTGTTATAATGATTTCATTTAGTGTTGTTCATACATTATAGATCACCTTGTATCTGTATATTTGAGCATATCGTTTATTTGTAATACGTAGTAGTTTATGATTTGAGTTGTTATTATCTTGTTAGTTTATTTTGCACCTGTCACGACGCGATAGAGGCATCGTATAGTAAAACATGCATACTTAATATCCATTTTTCTATACACAAGGTTCATGTATCATATTTACGCGTTTAGGTTAATCTTTCACGATGAATGTGCGCAACGCTTACCGCAAATGGGGGTCCAGCGGGGGCAACCCCCTGACGGGAGTGCGAGGGCAACGCCCTCGTTAAAAAAAAACAATAATGGTGCTTGACGCACCGGGAAGTTGATTTCAGCGTTGCATGGTCGCATGCATCATTTTTAATATTTCCTAAATGTATTTCCTAAACAAATGTTGAATTCGTTCACAGTATAAGGGAACTATTTCGTGGTACGAATCCTATTATCCTTGTTTACAAGGATTCGATCTCTGAAATTTTATTTTTTATTTTGTGACGAGGGTGTCCGGGCCAGCTCGCGCGCACCTCGACTAATCCCCCGGACACTGATAAGACGCCCCCCCATCAGCATCGGGTAAAGCTTTGACCGAAGTCAACGGGCGTGGTCAACATGGATTTTGAGGCTAGTGGGATTCGAACCCAAGACCTTCAAGAAGAAGGTTGAGTCGAACACCACTAGACCAACCCAGGTTGGTTATCTCTGAAACATTGTTTACATTCATAATTACAACGTATCTCTGTATGATGTCATATATCGATCTTATTGTAAATATTTTGCAATATATGAAAGATAATTATGTTCACATATCGAAGTTATTGTTTAAACATTAAAGAAAAACATTTGATAAGAAAAAAACATGATATGGTTGACGTGACTATACAAAGCGGCACCGCTAGTGACGCTATATCACATAGGCTAAAGCATTATGGACGGTGATGCTTTACACTTTAGTAAGACGCTAAGGATAATGATGCTTTATGTGTATTTGTAAAACGTCATCGTTCGTAACGTTTTTTTTTTTTTGTTTTCATTTAGCAGAAAGTCAATTCTAAATACAAGTTCCCTTTATGATCGAGTCAACTTCACTTTATTTTTATTTTTAACAATAAATTCAATTTTTCTAATAAAAAATTAACAACAAATTCAATTTAATAAATATTTATGTCTCATCGACGAATGAAAAGGGAAAAAAAGATACAGATTAGACTAAACATGCCTTAATAAAAAATTGAGTTCATTCCTCTCCTCCACCGCTCGCCGCCGATCACCGTCGCCTCGTCGAAACCCTAGCCCCCCAAATCTCGACACCCTCACTCGCCGATCGATCACCTCGACGAAGATGGAATCGGACGAAGAATTGATGATCGGAGACGAGATCGAACCTCAGAACGAGATCAACAACGATGAAGAGGAGGAGAGGGAGAGGGAGAGGGAGAGGGAGAGGATTCGAAAGGAGAAGATGAGGAGGAAGCTGACGAAGGAAGCGAAGAAGGCGAGGATGAGAGGCGTATGTTATCTCAGCCGAGTTCCTCCCAAGATGGACCCTCCCAAGCTCCGTCAGATCCTCTCACAGTACGCCGACATCGAGCGCATCTATCTCGCCCCCGAAGGTAGATCCGAAGGGATATCTATTGAGTCGTGTTGTTTCGAGTTCGAGAGGGTTCGGATGAAGTGTGGTTTAGTGTGTGTCATTGTTTGTGGTGTTCGTTGGATTATTTGAGTGTGCAGTTGAGGATATGGGGAAAAGTTGTAGGAAACGCTGAACTCAATGCAACTCATCTATTGTTGAAGGCTTTTTTTTTTTTTTTTTTTCGAGGGCGAGGTTCGAGGAAGTTTTACCAAACTTGACATTATAAGTGGAGGGATTGTATTGGTTGAGAATTGAACCTTCAAGATTGGTTTTTTTTAAGCAATTGAGGTATTAATCGGTTATCTACATGATGTCACTGCGATTTTGGTGTCAAGTTCGTGGACAAGGTGACTATAAGCAAGAGATGATCTTGCATCATAGTTAGGTGATGAATAATTTAGTTAACCTATTTTGTACCCATTTTCCTATGGTTATTTTAGGCATTGTGATTAAGTCTTCGAATTTGATGTTGGGAACATATTCATCGAAATCAATGACTGACAATAAGAGGAATGACATTCCCATGCAAGGTTGTAGGCAATATGCGATGAATTTCTCCTGTAGTATGTGAGTTGGCCGCTGCTGGTTTTCCGTTTTGTTAGATAGTGGAGAATAATGTTGCGGATTCCATGTAGAATTCACCATGTATATAAAATATAAGGTATAAAAGTTTACTTGGTTGTTGACATATATGGTGAGACTAGTGCATGACCCAAAACTTCACCTCTTTGCGGAAGGATTTGAAGAATTCCATGAGTTTATATAGAATTTGATAAGTTTGGTAAGGTTGCATCCTTTTATTTGTTAGTTTGCCCCTCCTTGGGAGTCGGAACTCATATTTTTCATGGCTACCTGTATATGTTGTGGACTTCAGCGTGTGGTCATTATCGCCTTATCGGTTTGTTTTCATTTCGAAATGGTGATGAAAGAATGCTTTGTACAGATCCTGCTGCTTCTGTGAAGCGGAAAAAGTCTGGTGGATTTCGAGGGCAAGAGTTCTCTGAAGGGTATGTAATGTGGAAGCACAGAACTTTTTTTGGCTGATTCTGGGTTCTTTATTCAATAAATCAACTTCATGGTTCATCGAAGCCTTAAATTTTCTTACTCAAGAACCTTTCTGGAGTTTAATGTGCCCGTAAACTGTGTTCCTTTAGGTGGGTTGAGTTCACTAAGAAACGAGTGGCTAAATCGGTTGCCAGCATGTTAAACGGGGAGCAAATAGGTATGCTTATGAGTTCCTATCAAATTATGTTTTGTTGTTCTTATTTTCTTTACATCGCAAGTTTTTTTTTCTTTTTCTTGTGTGTGTGTGTGTGTTGTGGTGGAGGGGGAGAGAGAGAGAGAGAGAGAGAGAGAGAGAGAGAACTTTGCTCGCGTGTGTGTATTGACTTTGCAGGTTATTAATTTGTAGGAGGAAAGAAGAGGTCACAGTTTTATTATGACATCTGGAATATCAAGTACTTGAGCAAATTCAAGTGGGATGATCTCACTGAAGAGATGGGTAAAGAGCACTTCAGGAGACCAAATCTTCTCATTTTGGTTCTGTTGTTCCTTGTATACTACAGTCCTTTTCTTATTTCTTATTTGTTATTGCAGCTTTAAGAAGAGCTGAACGGGAACAGAAATTAGCCATGGAAATCTCTGCTGCCAAGAAAGAACGAGATTTCTACCTTTCGAAAGTTGATCAATCTCGTGCTTTGAGCTCAATTGAGGAGCGTCTTAAAAAGGTTAGTGATCGCTTATTAGTGCATGGTTTGTCTAAATTTAGTCGTGCCCACGTGACCTAGTTTTGTTGGAGGGTGAGACAACAGTTGGAAGTGATGCTAGGGAACCTGTGTTTAGCGCCCACTAAATTTTGAAATTTATGCTCTACATTGTCTCCAAGGAAAAAATGGAATGCAATGGAATGAAAACAATTACCATATCCACACTTGTGCTCTACATTTGTGAGGGCTCAAGCCTCAAGCTATCTTGGTTGCAAATGTATCTATACTTTGGGTTTTACTTTTTAGGTTCAGTAGCATTTTCATCTCCCAATGTTTATGTTTGAATTTGGCCAGTTTATGGGTGCTGATAATTAGGAAAAATATAGGTTTTCAAGATTTAAGCTTTGGTGATGAATACATGTCAAGTGTGAGTTCCTGTTTCAACTCTTCGTCTGTCAAGATTTCATAGAGCTTCTATGTGCTAAACATTCAAAAGCAACGGTTTACCCATAATTTCTGATTTTTCTGCTCAACTGAGCTTTATAGAATACAAGCCGAGCTCACCTACATTTGTCCTCCTTTAAAAACTTTGTGAATTGATGAACTTCATGTGTGTAATGTTGGGAAATATGTTAATTTTTCATTATCTTCAAATTCTTGCAATTTATAACAATAGTCGAGATGAATTTCTTTATATTTTCACCCAACTATGATTTTTGTGAATTTGATAAACTTTCTGACTTAAACTTAACATGTGTAAAGCGTTAGGAAAATATGGATTTTCAGTATTTTTAACATTAGTACACTATTGAATAGCTCTAGGCTTTTTAAAATAAAATCGGACAAAACTTTTTAGGATTTAGAAGCCTCGTACTGATCGTGTAGCTCAATTCGGCTATTCATGGATCATGAAGTAGCTCTTGAGTTGATGAGCATGTAACCTGATGTCAAGCTAGTACGTTGTCATCTATGATCCTCTGTTTATTCTGTCAAGTATGGTGTCTTTACTGATTTTTTTCCCCTCCCTCAGCTGAGTAGTATATACAATCTAGGAATTGTACTAGCTTCTGATTAGTTACAGTAGCATGCTTTGAAAGGCTCTTTGGGGTTTACCAGTCTTCAGCTTTATATACATTATAGGAGCAACAAAGACGCTTGTTAGTTATAAAGTTGGTCTTCTATTTTGTGTATTAGGTCTCCGTCTCACAGCTTCTCTTGTCTTCCCCCTTGCATAATTTTCATGTTTGCCTGCAGAAGCAAAAAACACAATCAGAACAGGGAAATGGCAATCAGCCTGAAAATCAACAGGTGAGGAAAGTAATTCGCCAATTTCCACAGACACGGCCTGTTGTAGAGAAAGAAGCTAAAACCAAGGGTAAGCTTTCCAAGGAGCTGTTGGCCGAGGTGAGTAATTCTTGAAGAGATCTTTTTTTCTTTATTCCTGCAGGAGATATTCCTTTGAATTATTGGCGATTCATGTACGAGAAAATAATTGTTTTAGGTTTTCAACACTTCATCTTGAAGAGGGTGAAGATCCAGGTTACTGGAACTCCTAGACTACTTGCATTGACATCTGTGGACGTTGTTTCGGGATGAGATTTATCAAAGGAGTGGTCTGTGTGAGGAGCTTTGTGATGCCTGGATTAAACAGTTTTGTCGAGGGCGAAGGCTTGTGATTGCGTTTATTTATTTGGGCATATTTGGAGCCTATGTTAGTGAACAGACTTGTGTCGTGATCGATCATCCGGATTTCAAGGGCTTCATGCCTTGTATATTTATTTGGAATTTGGAAGTATGATTGACATTGAGAAGGCAAATAACCGTTGAACAAGAAAAGATTCAAGTTCCTGCATGATTCAAGTTCTTTACCTTTCTTCTTACCTGTGTCGCCAGTTATCGGTATTTGGTTCACTGCTTGATGCATTGGTACTATGGCTTTCGATTCAGCTGCTTCAAGTTTAGGCTAACCATTTTGTGCAACATGACATTTTCTCATCATTTCAGTTCATTCCTAGCAAAATGAAAACAAGACGAAGATTATGCTTTAGAAAGCATCAGCTACTCTGCTTTTCCCTGCAAATTCAAGACACTGAAGCATTTCAACCGGATGAGACTGCCCCATCAGAAAAGATCGGCAAGGTTACATATTAAGTGACCAATATCTTGATCAACAACCTGCTATATCAAAAAGGTACTAGTAAGTTGAACACTGATAGCAAATTCGTCCATATAAACACACAAGATTTACTCGAGAACATCTCAGGAACCAATGATATATTTCTCGAACTAGGGAGAAAAGCTGTACACACTAGCACAAGCAGCCAAACTGCGCAAAGACATCGCACACATTATTGTTGCTACGGATCAGCCACAGCAACCAGTATTCTGAGTGATCGCTCCATCTCTTGTGCCTGCTGCACCTTGCGGACGTCCATAACCTACCTTGATGCCAGACGTCTGCAGTGTAACAGAAAGAGAAGCTTATAGATACTGCTTGGTAACCATTACGCGATTAAACCATCTGAAGAGGAAGCATTAAAGGAGAGAAAATGTTCTAATCGGGCAAAAGGGTGCCAGAACTAACCAACGAGGCTATCTTATCAGGCATGATAAGGTGAAATATCCATTCATAACCTTTAAATATACACATACTATCTATGGAAGAGTACTCGCCAAATTGTAAATGGCAATATCCTACCAGTATATATTTTAGAGTACTGGGTCTGTTTGTTTTCGAGACATGATTAGGAGGGATAATTAGTCCTCTGGACTAATAGTTCCAGGACTATTTGTTCTCGGATTGTTTGTCCCGGGATAACTCTTATGTAGTGTTTGTTTGTAAAGGACCATTTAGTGACATCCCCTTCCCCCACTAATTTATCCCCCAAATGGGAGATTAAGTTAGTTAGGTGGGATTAATAGTCCTTCCTCCAAAAAAAACTCAAAACAACCCAAACAAACATGGGATAAGAAATTAAATGCGATTACAAGTCCTATCCCATCCATTTAGTCCTTACAACAAACACACCCCAAGAGTTCATCCATCATTGCCCAATACATCTCGCAATCTTACCGCAGTAGGATATTTTGTAGATATAACTGCCTAACAATAAAACATTCATAGCAAGGATGTATAAATTGTTTCAACATTTTGGCATATTGTAACATTAAACGATATAAAACGACCAATTAAATGAACTATAAACATTTAAGCACCTTTAAGCAATAAGTCTTTTGTAGCAGAAAACTTTCTAAACGGTTGTTTACACGTTTTCTAACTATATTTTGCAACACTGCTCACCAGGAAAAAAATTGGAAGCCATGCATGTAACCAGGACTTGTAGGTACTAACGACTAAAAAGTAAAACCGCCTTAAACAAAGCACATTATAGGCAATATCATAGCGCCGATCAAATAAGTGTGTTTGCTATAACCTCAACCTACTTATCATGGTTTAATTTTATTGCTCCTAAGAAAATTTCTCACTGATAGTGTGCTATGCGCCCATATATTTCTATTACTCCTAGTTCAAACCAAACAACAGTGTGGCCCGGCCAACTCACGTTCCACTTCTTTATCCATGAGAGCATTATTACTTCTATCGAACAACTATACAATTGGAGGAGCAACGAGTATCACAAATCGACATGTATCATCGAAGGTTCTCATACCTCGTTGGATACATCAAATACACCATCCTGGATCTTTTGAAGGATTTGTGCAGCAGTCTTTATGAAGGCCTACAAGGAAATCCATTTAAACTCTATCTTGAAATCATAATCACTTGATTGCTCCATAAACATAATGCTTAAGCTCCATGTAAATTACATCTTCAACATTCTGTGCAGTTCTGGCAGATGCTTCTAAGAAGAGAAGACCATTTTCCTTTGCAAATTGTTCACCCTCTTCCTTGCTTACAGCCCTCCTGTGAGCAAGATCACTTTTGTTACCTACAACCATGATTGTCATGTTAGGATTTGCGTGTTGTTTTGCATCTTCAAGCCAGGTTGCCAAGTGGTTGAATGTTTCTCTCCTGGAAGATGAAGATATTATCAGATCCATGACAAAATCATATCGAACAGAAGTAGAGACGGATACTAACCTTGTTATATCATACACAAGAAGAGCACCAGCTGCTCCTCTATAGTAGGATCTAGTGATCGACCTGAAGGATTCTTGCCCAGCCTGCAACAATCAAATATGCAAAATACAGTTATCAAAAGTCAGCTTAAGACTAACTATACTGACTTCAATTGTCAATCCCAAAGTCCAGTGTCCACAATACTAGTGTGTCATGGTATATGTCAGTCCTTCGTAGAAGACTTCTATCACAGAAAAACTTCAAGTCTGGATTGTCATTGGGATAATAATTTATTACTAGTTCCTAATTAACCATTAACCAACAATTTAGTCTACCCAGTGGGAACAGTTGAAATGCCGATACATCCAAATGCCTTAGAAACATGACAGTTTGAGTCTGGCAACTATCAACATGTCACCAACAATCACAGCTATTACGCACAACACATACCTTTGAGGTTAGAATTTTTTTTCAAAGCTATCATCTATAGCAACAATCATATAGCATTCCTTCAAGATGATGACAATAATATTACATGAATTTGCTGTTCCGCTACTGCACCAGATCTTATATTTTTAATGGGATCGGAGAGCTGATTTGCATTAATTAGAAGGTATCAATACAGATGTTCAGAGAATGTTCGGGCAATAGATAGTTGAAAGTGGATAATCTCCAGCTCCATATAACAACAAAACCAACAAAAAAAAAATATAAAAGAATTCCATGAACAACATCAGTTTTCCTTACACTGTCCATGCCACTAGTAATTCGATGTATCTTGTAACCGAGTTACAAAAATTCAGTGGCATCACAGGGCTTCCATAGTGAGACAAGTTACCAAGTATCCATGTATCATCTCTTACCTGTACTTCCAAAAGCTAGGAATCTATTTAGCTCAGATTAGATTATTGCACTAAAACACCCAGTGTCCATGAAAAACACAAAGCGTCGGATAAGACATCTCTTTTCATTCCTCATAATGCACTAGGTAGACCAGTAACAGTCCAGCTCAACTGGAGCACAACTAAAACACAATCTCATCATCCTCATTTCACACCTAATCACCCCTCATCACCCCAAATCCACAAACATACCAATAAACCGATCACTCGACACTCCTCACACACGAATCAACAACACAACTCCAAAGCCCAAAGTCAACCACAAATCATCACAACCACACCAACAAAAGCCTCAAGACTTCACTTCTCACATTCCCATGCATCACATCACATCACAAACAGACAAAGCAAACCAATCCACTAGTATAAATCGAGAAAAAAAAAACCACAACGACTTCACCGTATCCCAAATCTGAAGCTTAATCGGCCTCCCTTCGATCGTCACCATCCGAGCCCCGAACTCGACCCCGATCGTCAGATCGTGCACCGGCTGAAACCTCTTGTCAGTGAACTGCAGCAGCAAGCATGATTTCCCCACACCTAACAAAACACCCAAATTATCAAAATTAGGGTTTCGAAATTTGGGGATAGGAAGATGAGGGAGGAGGAGAGGAGAAAGAAACCTGTGTCGCCGATGATTATGTACTTGAAGAGATAATCGTAGGACATGTTGCCAGCGATCGACGACGGCGACGGCGGCGGGGTGGGGTGGAGAATCGTCGGCGGTGGTGAGAGAGGAGATGGCAAGTATGAATAAGCTGATTGTTTATCACACACACTAGTGTTGAAACATACCACGATCAATGTTTTTTTTTGTCACGATGTTTGGATAACATATACTCCATCTGTCTCACCTAAGAAGCAACTTCTGGTTGAGATGAGTATAATTATCGAGATAAACATTATTTTACATCGCGAATGTTCTGTATTTGTAATTTGTAATATAATGGAGGGAGTGATAGAAAATATGATATTTTCTTTGTCCTAAAAGTATTATAATATTTTCATCTAACACTTATTTGTAAAGTTTGATACGTGTGCAATAACGATTAAACGTAATTTTTGTAAATTTATCGTGAACATCAATGATTATATAAATTACATATTTTAATCCAAGATATATCAACTGCTGCAGGTGGCAGCAAGGTGTTCGCAGTCTTATCTGTGGAAGCCCGGAAGTTTTGGTGGTTTCGTACAACCTGCACTCTCGAGAGTGGAAGCTGATATCTGGCCAGGGGCCAAGTAATAGGCCAATGGAGGTATGTCTGATTTTGTACTCGATTCGCATCCTGTTTACATTTTGCTGTTTGGTTCCAAGTAATTAGTTCTGGTTTACAGCTTCTTATTTCTGTTTTGGTGCTAACTATGATTTCTAATCGGCAATCGAGATTGTTTTCTTCTATAGTAGTTTTGAATCAGAGTGAAAAATCACAAGTAATCCTCATATCACGAGGATTCATAAGTTATTGAGTGAACATTAGAAATTTTGATGCAAACATAATCAGTTCTTTCACACAACCTTTTTACTTATTTAGGTGGTTGTTTTGATGCAGCGGTACTTTCTCGAGGAGAGGCTTTCGGAATTCTGCAAGTCTCGGATAGTGCCTGTGCGATTCAGCTTGTGGACCTTCGTTATAATCTTCGGGGTGCTCTCTTTATCGGCACTTTCTCATTAGGCTTTTTTTCCTGTAGCTCATAGCTTAGCTTGTTCTCGTACTGCATTTCTTTTGTTTTTGTCTTGTTTCAATCGCCGGACAGCCATCTTTTGGCGATGGAGCTTTCAATTTATCAAGACTAGCTTACTACTTCAGCAACAGATCCTTAGATGAGATTAAGAGTTTTTCCAATCCATTCTGATATCGTTCTATTTATGATAAGATCAATGTGGATGAAACTGAACATAGCACAGAACATTAATTCAACAAACAACTAAAATCATATTTCAAGGGAATCTAAATCATTCTGATAGTGAAACAAATTCAGAAGATCATAGTGCCCAGGTATGATTTATACACTATATAAGCTTGAAAACTGTGCTTCATACACAGTTAAGATGGGATTACCAATCCCACCAGATCGACGTTTAATACATAGTTGAGCTGTGCTAAATCTTTTGCAGCTTGGTAAGTCTTTCAAGTTTCCTCTCCTTCGAGACACATCTAATATCGTAATTATGTTATCACAACACATTGTGATCTATTGGTGTGTAATGGTTTGATATGGATGCCTGAATATGAAGTGATTTTTATCATTGAATTATTGTTTTGATTTTGGGTCACTGAACGATTTTAGTTTGATATAAATGAAATCTTTTGGAAGAAGTTCATAAAAGCTCAATATACCAACCCAAAAATTGTTCAATATATACCAATCCAAAAAGTTTTAAAGCCCATGATAGCCCAATATACCAACAAAAAAAAAAAAAAAGGTGTTTGTAGCATTATATATCTAATATTGAATTGATTCATGTTTAGAATAATCTGAATCTCCATGTTATATGTCATAATTTTTAAGAGTAGTCTTAAAATATAAGAAATTAGAAATCAGTTCGACCCCAAAACGAGATCCATAAAAACCAGTTCGACATTCTTAAGACTGCCTGCACTATCGCAGGACGCTCTTATTTGATACATGAAAAATAGTCTGAGTTCTCGCTGGCAGCTCAGTGACATGCATGAATACATGTTCCTTCAAGGATCAGAGTCATTGAGTTTACTATATCTCCATAGAACAATGAAGATGAAGTATAAAACCAGACGCTTTCTGGATTTATTTATTGTCATACCAAGACTCTATCCATGTAAATAATAAACTTATACAATATGGTTTCAAATTTAGATATTTTTTAATAACCAAACCCCTTTTTTTCTTTTGCTGTGTATGCTCTTTTTTCCCATGTCCAAGTCATCTATACCATGTACCAAAGGAAAGAGAGAAGGGTTATAACTTTGTAGTATTTTTTTTAATTTAACTATTTATTTTTATAAGATGTATGAATTATCGGATTTATTTTTAATCGAGTCAAATAATAATTTTTTTAATAAAATAAATATCGTATTAAGATGAAAAAAATCTTAATATATTTATGAAATACAAATCTTTCAAAAAAATTTTTTAAATCCAATCAAAGTTAGCTCCCAGTTTTCATAGTTTCGACAAACTAATGAAGATGGTCAAATACAGTTACATTAATTCCGTGCATAACTGTATGGTTATACAAACTAGTACTACCATCTATTTAATTACTAGTTATTTAAATCTTTTATACGAAAAAAATCTTTTTCTTCTTTTCAAGATCTATAAATTGACAGATTTATTCTCATAATATCCCAAAATACCCTTACAAGAAAACAGTATAAAACAGAACCCTCCAAGCAAGCAAAACACAAAGAAAACAAAGCATCAATGGCAGCAGATTGGGAATCTCTGCCTGCAGAGATCCTCTTCAACATTCTCACAAGGTTACCATCACTCAATCTATCTCAACTCAAATTGGTCTCAAAATCATGGCTCAAACTCATCTCCTATGTCTATCTGTCCAATGATCATCGTCGTCGCCATGACAGAAACACGGAGCTCTCGCTCCTAGTCGCTAAACACAGATTCCTTACCTACACTAACGTGATCACTTTTGAAATAGATGTGTTTGGCGAAGCCACCTTGCTTCACCATGCAAGGTCGATCCCAGACGCGTTACCAACCATTCGAGTAGTAATTGCTATGTCTCGATTCTTTCCTGTCGCAATGGGGTAGTACTTTGAGATTTGGTCGAAAGACTTGTTCCTAAATGATCCTATCACGATGCAATCGACCTCTATGGGAAGATGTCGTGAATATAACGCAACAGAATAGGTGGGTGTTGGGTTATCATGAAGCTAGTAACAGGTACAAGGTTGCTGGTATCGTCGAATGCACGAGTAGTGATAAGCAAGAGTTTTCCGTTGCTGTTACAACAGTCGCTTCGACCTTTTTCTTCCCCATGGAAGATTCTTCCTCTTGAGTATCAGAATCGTGTCTTGAGACCAGAAGCGCGGTTGCAAACGGGAAAGTTAACTGGATAATCAATGGGAAAGGAGTTGGAAGGTGGTCAAGGAAATATCATCTGGTGACTCTGGATTTGGTCAAGGAGAACATCGTAGAAACATCGGATTTGAGTCAGTTCGGTTTATCTGTTCGAGAACAAAGGACGTCTTTCCTGTGCTCAGATAATCCCTACAATAGAATCGTGGCATCCGATGACTTCTTTGGCAATATGGACCATGAAGGATTGGAATTGAAGGCAGATCCTGCTTTACATCAGATAACAGCTTCTGCTGATGGCAACAAGTTTTTCGTGATCCTCCGCATCAGACGGAATGATTATGTTTTGGCTTTGTTCCACCGGAAGTTTCAAGAACGGAAGCTGATACGTGGCCATAGTTATTCATCCATACTATGCTTTACTGCTAATGGCGTAGTGAGTTTCATATGAGCATGCTGTATGTGCATTGCCTTCTATTGCAATGTCGGTCCAAACATTTCAGTTGTTTCGCCTTAATCAGAGATTAGTGCATCTCAGTTAGAGGTTGTATGCCAGTTCTGAATTAAGTTCGAAAATGTTTTCCCTTGCAAAGAAATGATTTCAAGATACTAGCTTGCATATAGAAATTATAAAGAAAATACACGTTAAGAGAAAATAATAACCATGCAAATACGCTAAACCACACAGATCAAGTTGCTTTCTATTTAGCGAGTACATAGCACGAAATCACTCCGCGAAATCATCATACACGATAGATAACAGTATAGCTGAATCCACATTGTGGAAAAAATGATGAGGGAAGAGGTGATACTTGCACGCCTTTCCTAGGCCAAAGCGAACATGACCGCACAACAATATTGACAGAAGATCTGGCTGGGATGATCAGAGAATCAGGGGACAAAACCAATGTCCTTGAAATATTCATGTTCAAGAGCGCATCGGGCCGTGATTCTTCGGCTGGGATCCAAGCAAATCATTTTCTGTAAAATAAACATGAGAGGAAACTCAGTTTCATCACATCACCTGGCTGACTATTAAGAAACTTATATTTGCTTTCGACATGAAACTAACCCTGAGAAGATCAATGCCAGATGCATCAAGATTTGGGACAACAGTCGACAAATCCTGCAAATGTCATGGATGTAAGTAAGCATAGTCGTGCTATTAAAGTTCACCAAGATTTCATCATCGAACATGTCCCCTATTGTCTGTCATATTACCTTGGGAGCCCATTTAGGGAAAGAGCTTTTGAAGTCAGGTAAGGAAGCAACTCCAGGCCATATATTTTCATTTGGGGTTCCCATGATCCTGTACAGATGAACAAAAAGTTAAACCAAGGGACTAAAGGCCGTGTATCATGTCACGAGAGAACATGTGAATGAAGAACAAGCTAATGGAGCAAGAAGGTGAAAAGAACTAGCAAACTATAAAGATAACCTGAAAATCCTGAACAATTGGTCTATCTCGGAGTCTCCAGGAAACAATGGCTTCTGGTTCACCATCTCGGCAAAGATACAACCCACAGACCAAATATCCACAGGAGTAGAGTAATGATGACATCCAAGGAGAATTTCTGGAGCTCTATACCACAATGTCACCACCTAGCAGGGAAAGTAGAAACCCAAAGTGACACACTTGTCTAAACGATTATAATAATTCAGTTGCTTGAAATAGGATGTAGACATTGATCAGGGCTTAATCAGGCAAAATCACCAACATAGTCGACGCGAGAACCTTGTATTTTCAGCCCAAAGCAAAGTGCCGCGGTGTTTT
>JAOVYX010022640.1:0-14369 GCA_035668315.1 Drosera spatulata
CAGAATCGAATTTGTGTACCCAATGATGAGGTGTTGAAAAGGAAGATTCTGGAGGAGGCTCACCAAAGCCTTTATTCCGTTCATCTAGGGTGTACTAAGATGTACCAGGATCTGCGGAAGTGTTATTGGTGGAGTAATATGAAACGGAAGCGTTGAAGCATTGTAGGCATTTGTGGAAAAATGAAACATGAACTGCAATTGATAGAGGGTACTAAAAACTTACCATTGATTGCACGAAAGCAATATGTTTCTTGTAGGCATTTCCTCCCTTTCTTCCGGCAATGTGCTACCATGATCCCTGCAATGTGCTAAACAATGGTTTAGCGTGGCAAAAAGCAATATCACTGCAAAGTAAAGAGGTGTACGAAAAACTTACCCCTGATTGTATGGCAGCAATATGTTGCTTGAAGGTATTTTATCCCGTTCTTTCGAAAATGTGTTATCGTTATCCCTGCAATATGCAAAACAATGGTTTAGGGCGGAAAATGGAAGATGTACTGCAATTGGGAGAGGGGTACTGAAATTTACCCTTGATTACAAGGCTACATTATGCTTCAAGGTTTGTCCCCTAGTTCTTCCAAGGAATGTCCTTCTATTATCTTCTTCAACAAAAATATTCTCCATAACATATTTGTCGACTAATGCTTCCCTCAAGTTCTCCAGGTCTTCTTGTTGTTTCGAGCATCTTGTATTGTCATCAGTAACTGAATTTTCAGTCTTTCATTTCATTGCCTCAGTCTCTTTCAGGGCCAACTTTCAGCTCTCAATGAGCACAATGGTTTCCACCTATGAAGATCCCATTTTCTCAAACAATCTCCAATGCCTCATTGGTTCTGTTTAAAGCTTCCACGAGTTTTTAAATTTCCCGTTCTGAGATTGATTGTTTGCTTAACCATCTCTCTTATTTTCGTTTTCAAAGCTCCAAGTCTTGCTTACTTGTCATACAACTTTTTCTCAAGCTCTACTATTTTCATTTCAGTTGCCTTCATCATGTTCATTGCATCAAGCCACTCCTTTGCTTCCAAATTATCTAAACAACATCGAACATCATTATTTTCTTAACTGCAACAAATATAAGAAGCATACTTACGTTAAAAACAATGATGTTAAATCCGTAATTCTTACCATCTCCCCTTTCGGTCTGGAATTGTCTCTCTTTCTCAAAAGTCATTCGTAGATCTTTGATCTCTTGCTCATATATGTATGACTTTTTCTTAAACAGTAGTACGCAACATTTGTTTCTTTTCAAGCTCCTCCTTGGTAATTGTTAGCATCCTTTCCATGTCTAGGAGCTGCTCCTCGTATTTCTCAATCTAGATTTTATGATAATTCACAGCATCAACGAGTTTGTTTGGTGGCTCTGCTCCGTTTCCTTGACGATCTATCCCCTAATTTTCAATCCCCCGCCCTATGTCAGCATCACAACATTCAAGCTGAGCGGGCCATGAGTCTAACTGTTGCAAGCCATACTTGCCTCTCTCTTCGTCCAATTGTGTGAGATATGTCTCAATTATGTTGAACCTCATGTGTTTTGATGATAACAAATAGTAATTGATATGGTTTTGAGTTTTAATGTGCGTAGTGCATAACCTTAGGTTTGAAGCTAGATGGATTTCATGAAATCTTGGATCAAGCAAATGATGGACTTGAAGATCATTTGTTACTGCAAAGGAGATGATCAAAGACTCTTGGATCATAGTCTTAATGGATAAAGTGAAGATCTTGGCTCGAGTCAAAACCTCAAGTATTCGTGAAGCTATTCAAGATTCAATATAAGAGCTACCGGATGCAAAATGAAGATCGGTTGTGTAGTATCTTGTAAAGTGTCCGCAGGCATGATATGCTTGTTTAGTCCGTCGAAATAATGAGCACTTAGGATCTATTGAATTACTAAGGGAAAAATATTTTTGCAAGAATCGATCCTTACGAAGAACCGTCTTTTGTGTCAGTAACAGATTTTGTTACAAATCCCTGATTTTTCTCATCATGTTTTAAAAAGATATTTAACCAAATATTTCAATGATTTTTTTTCATGAAAAAATATCAATTAAAACCAAAAACGTTTTAATTGAAGACATGGATTGAATAGCCGTTTGTTGTTTAGGAATTCTCCCTAAAGATTAGGAGAATATGGAAAAAAGATTATGACCAAATTTATTTGTTGTTTCACACGTTCTTCCACCTCTCCACTCTATTTTGTCAATATCTATTATTTAAGAAAACAAAGAAAATCTTTTTTAGGTGTGTGAATCACAAAGAGTTTTACTCGAAAAAGGTTTAAAGTGATTTCACGGTCAAAAGTTTACAACCTACATTTGGTGATTCAGAAGTGAAGAGGTGAATCAGACTTAAGAGGAGATTAAAGAAATATATCAGACTTATGCCTTAATTACTATGTCTGTCACCATTGATGATTTGATGTGTCAAAATATTTGTTTTTGTTCTGTACTATTATCTGTCATTAGACTCTATACCTTTAGCATTGGACACTCTGATAATCCTAGGAAGTACTTGTGAGAGTCAGAGTTCTGGAGGAGAAAGGACTTCGTGGAAGTGCCGAGTAAATCACACCAGCTGAGGAAACTTCAAAGTATCAGAGTTCATTACTCAGGGAACAGAGTTCAGATGAAAGTTTGCTATGAGTCTATGTTCTGGGAAGTCTGTTCTGTGCCGACGATGTTACAGAGTTTCGAAGATATATGCTTAACTGTGCTTTAATGAAGATCAGAGGACTATTACCTTTAATAACAGACTTCTGGAGCGTTGGACTAGAGAAGTTCAAACAGACTTGTGAGAATGGAACAAACAAAGGCTAGCAGACTTCAATACTACATCAAACTATAACTCTACATGGACTGGCTCAACAAACTTCTTTCAAGTCTGATTAGAAGTTTGTTGAAGTAATTGATATTCTGGTATGTTCGTACTTATTTTCCAAGACATCCAGGATCTATAAAAGGAAGATGGAGGATTTAGTTGAGAGATAGAAGATTTCATTCTTCAGAATACACACTCTCTTTGCAAAATCCATCTCAACTACAAGCTTCAATATTCAAGAACCATCTGTTCATCGGTTCTCCCTATGACTAAGAGACTTCTACTAATTAGGGATTTTTCTAAAATCAATCATCCTTGATTGATTAGATTTCATCTTTGGAGATTTCTACATTCTCCACAGTTTTTGTAAGTTTTTACAGACACATTCTTTCTTGATACAGTTCACTGAGTGATCCAGAATACTCAGAGGTTGAAAGATGAACCTGAAACTTAGTAGATCAGTTGTGATCTTGATTTTGTGTTGTAACAAGGTTTGCTGAATGATCTAGGAAAACTCAGAGGATGAAAGGTGGACCTGAAAAACTTTTGTAATCCGTTTTGTGATAGTGGATTTGTTGTGCTGTTACGTGGATTTTTCTCCCTGAACTAGGGTTTCCTACGTTATATCTTGTGTTCATTTTTCTTCTTCAACTGATTATATTTTTGTATCCATCCAACAACCAATAAATCAGATCAAGAATTGTCAGTTAGAACTGTAACTACCTTTTTCCGTAGAATTTGATTCATAATTTTGTAACATAATCGAATATTTATTAATTAGCCTATTCACCCCCCCTCCCCCCTCTAGGCTGGTTTGGTGTAATCATTATAGCACTTTCAAGAAGGTTTGGATTTCATGTTTTATATGAAGATCTAAGATATATTCAAACCTTTAGTGCTCATGCTTGCGCTGGTTAAATGAGGTATCAAGCCGCATGTTTTTGTTGAGTCGATTTGTTATCAAGATGTATGTCCAACCACACTCATGGAGTGTTGTGTTGCGTGAGAACCCCGGACCTAGATTTATATAGGTCGTAAAGTCATTAAGGTGTGTCTATAATTGAGTTTTTCCTAGTCTAGGGGTAGACATAGGATTAGCAACTTGTAAGCGTCCTAGAGTTAGGAATTACAAGTGGAATTTTTCAGTGTGTGATTTGTGAGAAAAAGAGCAAGGGTGTACTTGTAAAATGATTTTACAAGTTGGGGACGAATCGCTATAAATCTGACGTGATTTATCTTACCTGCACTGTTTTATTTCTATTTAATCACTTAGAAAACAGTAGAAAAACTGAAACTGAAAAATACAAGAACCGACTCTTACAAAGAAACGATTCTCATATAGACCTAGTTCTCAGAACAATATCATTTTTAGTACACCACTTTGCAAGAATTCGAAAAGCCTTCAATACTCAATCCCCACCCGCGCGAGCATTTCTTGTGATTGGAAACTAACAAATTGTGATATCTATATAAGTGGAGGTAAACTCGCCAATAAGAGATTATTATAGGTGATTCATGTAGATATAAGTAAACTAGTACTTCAGTACTCCCTATAAAATAGGGTACAACTCTTTCATATTAAAAAATATGTGAACTGATTATTGAAATATACAGTTGTAGCTTAAAATTCAAATAGAGTACCACTTCTTGGAACTAATGGGATATGGTATAGATTAACTTACATCTTTAAAGACATTGCATGCTCACAAAACATAAAGATTACCTTCATTGTATGCTCACAAAACATAAAGCATATGAATTTCAATACCAATAAGGAATAATACCAACATCAAGTTAAATTCGAACAAATGAGATTAAACAATATTTACTGGTTATGACGACACACATCTTGCTGTAAGGTCTGAATTATTACACTTGCTCTTCAACGAATCAACCAAGATCGACCATATGTGTTCCGTCCATCTAAACGTTTTAATCTGATCCAGATCCTTGACTTGGTTGATATAACTCCATTTCAGAGAGATCCTCCTCATTGAAATAAAAATTTGTACCAGAAGGTATAACACCATCAACCTTGCAACATCCTCATAATCTTTTTCCTCTTCTCGACAACAATATCTTGTAGAGACTCTTTAATCTTGAGAGTCGTGAGCTCCCTATCCTTTCTCGATATATTTCTGTACAGAGAAACCTTCTCAAAACAAATGCCGAATCTTCATGGTGTCTCACATCCAAATTGATTTCCTTTTCACCTTCCATGGTCCAAAAAATGAGCTTCAGATCCAATGATGCAAGAGGTACATGTTTGCCGTTGACATGGAATGCTTCATACTGAGGTGATTAGTTGTCAACGATGGAGTTAATCAGCAGATCACTCTTCTTGCATATATTGGGCTTAAAGTTTTTACAGATTACGGCTTCCACAAGACATCATGACGGTGTTTTTCTCAAATGGACCTTGTGGTTTTCCTTGATAATTAGTGCGCTTATGGTCTCCACTGCTGTTTTCAGATTCGATCGGTATATAGCTTTGATGAGGTCTTTTTTTCTTCACAACCACAAGAAAGAAAAGAAAGCATCTTTTAGACCAATGATAGTAGATAACAAAGAAGAATCAAAGTAACCAATAAAGCCTGAGCTTTCCGTCAATGTGTAATTTCTTAACAATAACGTACAAATACGAATAACAACGTACAAATTTGAACAATAACACATTATATATGTCATCGAAGTAATACGCCCATACACTTAATTAAGTTCTATATAACAATCTATTATATATATAATTACATAAAACAGTCAGATGACAAACCATTTGGATGAAAAACGGTTTGACAAACGACATAGCATGACAAGGCATTTATGTCATTTTAAAATTTTTAAAGGACAATCAGATAATTCCAATTTTTATGTCATTTTAAATTAAAATTTTTTATCCAATCAATTCTATGTCTTTGATTACGAGTTGAACGATCAAGATTAAATATCAAGAATTTTAAAGATCCTCTTCTAAAAAAAAGTTAAAAAGATCCTAACAACTTATGTACAAGTATTCATGAGATATGGTTAGAATAAAACTAGAAGATTTTTTATACAATCACTTTATGAAAAAAATTAACAATTGTATCTTATATTGATTATTATTCATCCAATCACAATGATCTCTATATTCTACGAAAACTATTTTACTTTATGCGTCGTTATTTATAACACATAGCAATAAAAACAGATAATAATCTACCCGTGTAGAACGCAGGGGTGTAAACTAGTATATAGCTGTTACCCATCATTTAATTTGAATTTGTCAAATCAATATCATATCCACCTTACACATATGTCCAAAACGCCATGTTGAGAAATAATTGCACAATTTTAACTTCACAGAAGTAGTACGCCAATGTGTAGTTGTTATCGTTTTCAATTTGTTATTTATATTTTGACGCATGCATGTCGATGTTACTCATTTGCAAGACCAAATTCACCCATTTGAAATCAAATTCTATCACATATACTGAGAAAATCACCCTAACCGTCACTTTATTTCCTTCCTTTTGATCATTTTGCAACCATCCTCTCAATTCTATCCCCCGTTTTTTTTCCTTTTTCCGTGATAACAGTCAAAGCAGACCCCGTTGAACTCTCTCTAGGACATGATTCGTGTTGCAAAGCCCTTTTGCTATCCGATCTGGTCATTTTTACCGATTTAGATGATCTAAGATTTTTCATGTTTGGGGGCGAGCATGTATCAGTTGTGCTCTTTGTCATCTTGGAGAAGAAGCTGCTGGATTCGCTATTAATTGCCTGCCGGATTCTCTTTGTGAAGGAGAAGATTGTCGAATTATGAGATGCCGAAAAAGGAAAACGTGGAAATTGAGTAGGAGATGTCGAGCTGCTTGAGACGAATAGTTGAAAACTATATCTTGATTTTTAAGAAATAGGATTTTTTGTTTTGGATCAAATTTAGATTGATTATATTTAGGTATATTTATAGAGAAAATTAATATATGATCCTCAAAATGATTAACACTTAAAAAAAAATGATCATTGAATGGTCAATTCAATAAGAGATCTTCGATCGGGTCGATATAAAAATTCGAATGCTTTTAACGTTTGCCACTCAATTGGGAATGTAAAATATGCACACTAAAATATGCACACTCATTGAAACCTCATAATAGGAAAGATTAAATTCATATGATGGATCGATGCCGTTGTTGGGAGAAGAACGGTTAGGATTCTATCCTGAAGTGCCCATTCGTTCCTTTCCCACTTTCTCTCAAACTCACACGTAACGCCTTTCTCGCCTGCTCCGTTCTCAAATCACCAAAATTTCAAGTAAAGTATCCTTTTCATCGTCGTGCTCATCTCCTCTTCCTTTGCTTCCCATATTAATTACTGTAAGTTATACAATTTCTTCCTCCGGTGCACACTCTTTGTCTGTTCCTCCTGCTTCTTCTTTTTTGTCGTTTAACCGTTTCGTTCTGCGGCGAGGTCTTTGTCTCGCTCTTGTTTTTGATGTAAACGAGGCAAAACTTCTTCTTTGTCAAACAAACACGGAGGTTTATGTCTCAAAAGGCTTATTCTGTCGTTTTGTGGCTGCAGGTGTAGAAGCAATGGCGTTCTCTGCTTTGGTGAATCTCTTTCGTCTCTCCCAGTCTTAAGGCCCTACTTTTTCTTGTTTCTTTTTGGAAATTTGAACGATATTTTTGGAAAATGTCAAATGCATGATCGTGTCTACAAGAGAGGAAAGTCTAGTTCAACATGAGGATGACGTTAAATTAAGCCTTTGTTTCGTTGTTTGTAATGATCATAAAAGGTTTAACTCGCCGAGTTTGTCAAATAGTAATTCTTATGAATTGTTTTGGTGAATTAATAGTTTTGCAGCAGTGGAGGAAGAAATTGATTAGTCCTATTCCTGTGTTTAGAGGTAAAATGTAGGGAGTGACACAAGATTAGGGATTCCCTTTTGCTTAAACAGATGAAAAATTGAGTCTTGCTGTTTTAGTAGTAGTGGATGAACAATACTTCTATGTTGGGGTTGGGTTGGGTTGGGTTGGTTCTTGCTAGAAGCCGGTCGAAGTTTTAGTTTCCCGGTTGCTTTCTCTGTTTCTTTCTGTTTCCTGTGGATGACCGGAGATCGTTCTATGCCAAAATTTAAGAGAACAAGAACTATAAAATAAAAGAAAAAACAGAAGGCAAAACCAGAAGTAAATACTCGAAACCAGATCTCAAACTCAATACACAAGCAAGGAAAATCAATGTTGGAGTACGGCTCTAAATAAATATGTATTTCTGTTTCGTTCACCAGAAGAGAATGTGGTAGAATGAAAGCCATACCCCTAATATAAAAACAAAGAAAGAGTTGCTTACGACAAGAATAACCCTTAACATATGATGTTTTTATGGGAAATCTAATCTAATACGATCTCTTATCTAATATATATCGTATTATCCGGTTATTTTTAAGCACGTCAAACCACGACAAACCATTTCGATGACAAACGATATGATTGGGGATAATTGTCATTTAAAAATTCTAATGGATAATCAAGTAATTTCATTTTATTTAAACTAACATAATCTTATCCAATTAATTTTTGGCTTTTGATTATGAATTCAACAATCGAGATTAAATCTTGACGATATTAAATTTAACATAAGTTAAAAAAATCCGAACAATCATATCTATAATCCCATCATCACTCCAATTAATATAAATTTTAATATCTCAAATCTAACATAAAATATTTGGATCAAATGAAAAAAAATATAATCATCACATATACGAAATATTTCACAAATAAATATTAAAAAACCTTAAAACTTACCTATCACGATATTATACGACTTTATTTCACAACACGATAATTATTTTTTTGTTCTTATACATTAATACACAAGGACGAGTTTTCTATTTTATTTTATAAGGCGAGTTTTACGTTAGATTTTTCTATCTCTATCTTTTAATTGAATCTAATAATCGAGATTGAAGACTAATATAAACAACGCATGTAGATCGTAATACTTAAATAGATTTATCGAAGAAAAAATGAAGAAGCAAACTATCAAGTTCAATATACAATAATCTATATATGTTTAATATAAAGATTATTTTAACTCTATTATGTTTTATCATTCTGTGCAACGCACGGATCAGTATTCTATTATATATCGTATTTTCTAGTCGTTTTTAAGTGGAAAACGACAAACGACATGACAATATGACAAGACATTATTTTCATTTAATAATTTTAATGAATAATCAAGTTATTTTATTTTATTTAAACTAACAGACCTTATCCAATTAATTTTTGGCCTTTGATTATGAATTGAACGGTCAAGATTAAATCTTGACGATATTAAATTCAACATAACTATCTGTTCAAAAGTTAAAAAAATCCAAACAATCTTATCTATAATCCCATCGTCAATCCAAGTAAATATAAATTTTAATATCTCAAATTTAACATAAAATATTTGGATCAAATGAAAAAATATAATCATGATATATATAAAATATTTCACAAAGAAATATAAAAAATCCTTAAAACTTTCTACTCCTATATGACATCGTCATTGAGTAATTATTAATAATCTTACCTATGACGATATTATATAAACTTTACTTCACAAAGAAATATAAAAAATCCTTAAAACTTTATACTCCTATATGAAATCGTCATTAAGTAATTATAAATAATCTAACCTATTAGGATATTATATGAACTTTATTTCACAACACGATAATTTATTATTATTTTTTCCTCATACATTAATACAGACGGACGAGTTTTCTATTTTATTTTATAAATCGTGTTTTATATTAGATTTTTTTATCTCTATCTTTTAATTCAATCTAATAATCGAGATTGAAGACTAATCTAAACAACGCAGCCAGATCGTAATACTTAAATTAATTTGTCGAAAAAAAATGAAGAAACAAATTATCAAGTTCGATATATAATAATCTATATACCTATATAAATAAATCTTTTTTAATATAAATATTATTAAAATTTTATTATGTTTATTCGTCCCACACCACTAGTCACTATTCTTATAAGGGGCTAATTATAACTCAGACATTGTGGCGGCCACAAGCATCACTAAGTGTGGAGAAACCACACTCAGTGGTGAGAAATCATACTGATGAATTGAAACCCCATTGGGTGTGGAGAAACCCTAATGTGTGTTGAGGAACCCCACTGACCATGTTTTCAACGATGGGTTTTGTCTCCATTCAGTAGGGTTTTTGCAGCCATGGTGACTGATTTAAAATTAGCACCTTTGTTCTTTACTTTTGTTAATCTTGAAAATGTATTAAGGCATTGGTCGAGTCGACGGTTTACCTTTCAAACTAATGGACACGTGATCAGGTGGCTGGACCGGTTCAATGCCCGGTTGGTGTCCAGTGATTATGGTTGAAATAGTCCGAGTGAATGACTCCTTTCCGCTGTATGTTTTCCGTGATTATTTAAATGGTGATAAATGGCTTTCAGGTTTCTTCCCTCTCAGAATCAAAGAACCGGTCAAACGTTTGCAATGTCGTCCTTGCAGCATCTCTAATACTTGGTCTATACTTCATTGGAGGTTCATTGGTCGAGAATGATTACAAAGAAGTATGTGCCTATCTTTTCTCCTAATCTGATTCCAATTAAAATAATGACTTGATCATGGGGTAGTTTATCCTACTCTAGGATTCACTTTCAACATGTTAGACTCTTTGTTGAAGTTTTGGAGTTGAAGCTTTCTTTTCTCTTGACTGCTTGATGATTTTATCATGGGGTAGTTTCCATATCTAGAAGTGATTAAGTGTGCGGGAGGGGAAGATGGATCTACGCCTTGTTGGGTTCAGTTCTTCCCATTTATTCGATTTAAGGGGTTACAAGAATGAACTATGCATCTTCTGGTTCATGTTGAAGGGTATTCGCTTCAAGGGACATGACTGTATAAGTAAACATATGTTCGTGGTCCTGAGCTTGAATACGCCTTATGCTTCTTATTATTACATGGGTGATTTATTACAGTGCCTCACCATTTTTCACTTGCTTATTATTACATGGGTGATTTAGTTGTAGCCTCTACTGAAGTCTTGAACCAGGGATTGTAAAAGAACTTCATCTTTTTGAATTATAATAGATGGTCTTCATTTAGTTCGACCTTCAATAAGTTAGAGCTTCTTTCTTGTTTCATGGAACAAACATTAAGCACATGGACCACATATAACTTAATAGGAAAGATAATAGAATCTTACTTGATATGATAATAGGTCTGAGTGCTCCTTTTTGTTTTCCTTCTTGGAACAGTGATCGCTGTATATTTTCTCCTGCTGGTAATGTTCTGACGTTTGGCTTATTTCAGAAGATTGTCGCAAGACTTGCAACTCTTTACATCTTTCAAGTCTCTCGTTCGGTTGTTGTTTTTTGTGTTTCATGTAATCCCTAATGTCTTTCACTGTCATGTTCACTCTGTTTTGTATATCTGTGGCTACCGCCTATACAATGCAGAGAATATACAAATGGCACCTGCAATTTATTGATACCTTGAGCTACCGAAAATCTGATGCTCATGTCACTGTCCCTCCCTCTAGCCCTGATCCTTGCAAGGTTAGTTTTTCTCAGTAAAACAAACTTGCTTCTTGCATACGATTATAAGTATATGTGTTTTCTGATTGGCTTTAGTTTCTTCCTTAGGCTCAGTGTAGACCAGTTGGGAGCGAGTCCTTGCCGAAAGGAATCATTACCAAGACTTCAGACTTGGAAATGAGGCCGTTGTGGAATTCATCCGCGCAACAAGTACTTAGAACCTGAACTCCTTTTATACTTCTTGTGGTACACTTCTTTATGGGTTGTAAGGAATTTAATTTACTTGCTGAAGCAAACATATAATTTTAGAGAATTTTCTGCCCAGTTTTCTTGTCAAAGAATTGATTTTTTGATGAGTTAAATTTTCCATGCATTCACTTGTACTTGCTAATTTATTATTACATCCTCTCTATCATTATTTACTACTCTGGAAAAAGTATATGCCATCGAAGAATTTGTTGGCGATTACAGTTGGGATAAGGCAGCGGGATATTGTGAAGAAAATAGTTGACAAGGTATGGATATGGCTTTTCATGACGTGCTTAGTGGAATCTGTTGATTCTTGTTTGAAATTTGTTTGAAATAATAATATATTTTCTGTGGTAATCGCAGTTCCTCTCCTGTGCCTTTGTTGTGATGCTCTTTCATTATGACGGCATTTTAGATGAATGGAGGGACTTGGATTGGAATGATAGCGTGATACATTTAGCTGCCAAAGATCAAACCAAATGGTAATCGCTTTCTTGTGCTTTCCATTTATATCTTTTATATTGCCTTCAATGAAGTGGTTAAGGTATGGACTGTCTTGTTCTAAGCATTAAACCATTAATTCTTTATGGTGCAGGTGGTTTGCCAAGCGTTTCTTGCATCCAGATATAGTTGCTGAATACGATTATGTATTTCTATGGGACGAGGACCTTGACGTCAGACACTTCAACCCATTACGGTAAGCATTGCCGCATGCTCCTTTGTCGTTTGCTTTGGACACTTGTCTTCTATGTGAGCAGATCTGCACTGTACTTTGGGTACATGCAATCACAATTGCATCATGTGACTTTCCATTTCATTTATGCTGAAAAGTGAAAACAGCTAATTACATTTCCTACAGGTACATTAATATCGTCAAAAAAGAAGGATTTGAGATATCACAACCTGCACTGGATCCTTCAAAGTCGGTTATTCATTATCAAATCACCGCGCGTCAGAAGAAGTCAACAGCTCATAGGTAATTTATATTTCTAGCCTTATTGATTTTGTCAGTCTAATTTCATTCTACTTGAACCGTCGAATCTGTGTTTGTTTTGGCTCATCATGGTTATGGCTCCTTGTATTGCTGCTTGATGAATAGTAGCCTCTGATGACTAATTTGTTATCCTACTGGTTTCATTATTAGTCATCAGGGAACGGCTAAAGAATGCTTCGTTACTATGTAATATAAATGCTTCGGACAGAATGTTTTGTTTGATGAAAAGTTTTGTTCCCCTCGACCTCTCTCAACCGACCCCAGAATTCCCCTTGTTAGCTTAATAAGTTAATCCTAATATGCAGCCCCTTTTGAGTTGCATGACTAAGGCATTATGGTTTTGATTGAGCAGGAGAGTCTATAAATCAAGAGGGTGTGATGAAAATAGCACAGGTCCTCCATGTACAGGGTAAAGAATCTCGTATGACTCTTATCTTCTGCTAATGTATTGTTCAAAATATGCTCACTTCCAGACATGGCTGCATGCTTTGTCTTTATGGTGATTAGATTTTTACCATTAGATCTATAAACGAGAATGTTCTTAATGCATGGACTGGTATTTTTTGTGTAGTTGGGTGGAAATTATGGCACCTGCGTTCTCTAGAGCTGCATGGAAATGTGTATGGTATATGATACAGGTAATAACGCCTATATTCTCTAGAGCCTCGTCTTGGTTTATTCTATCATTATTAATGGAACTCTCTTCTGTTAACTTTACAGAATGACTTGATCCACGCTTGGGGTTTGGATGGGCAGCTTGGCTACTGTGCACAGGTTACTTCTAGCTCCTTGTTAAATAATTATATCTGGTTATCATATTGTGTGCATCGAACACATGTTTACAATTTATGCAGGGTGATCGAACCAAAAATGTTGGAGTTGTTGATTCTGAATATGTTGTTCATCTTGGCCTTTCCATACTAGGTGTAACAGATACTAAACAGGTAATTGTCCTGCCTGGCTTTTAATACTAAAATTGTGTTGGAAATACAGACACTTATTTATTAACAATGTCCTAGGCTCCCTCTGGTTTAATGTCATCTACACCCGCTTTGTCCTATTTTCTTCTGTAAAAAGGGATTCCGAGTTACTGTCGCTTGCATCTGCATGGCCCTTGTATTTGCCTTCTTACCCTTAACTTTTAAAGACCTGTCAATCTCCACCTCATCCACGACATCTCGGGCCGCTCCTGTGACGCAAAACCTCATATTTATATATGGTCATCATGGAAAGTTGTTGGAAAAGATTCCTAGCAGTTCATCTAGCAGTTCTGCCTTTGCTATTCATACCTGACAAGCTTCCCTTACTATAGTATTGTTCACATCGCTCACCGGTCGGAGGAATAATCTGCTGTTCCTCTCTTATCAGATATCGAGGATCATACCTTGTACAAATTTCCTTTTTTAGTGGAGCAAGCTTATTTTCCCCTCCGGCTTATGGAGTTTCTCTCAACCCATATAGCTATCAGCTATCTAATCTATTTCCCCTCTGCCGTATGCAGAAGGATCATGGCAAGCTGTTGTTGGCAAAGAATCGTGAGCCATTTGGAGTTGCATCGTCTCCCCCAACCACAAACTCATTCAATCATTATTAAATCTTAGATAAGGATGTCTAACGTGATCAGTGAATTGTGGAACTTCTTTACATTGCTAACAGATGGGCATCATATTTAAAAAAAAAAAAAATAACACAATTAACAAAAATAAATCAAAAATTATTATCTACAAAAAATAAAATTTATGAGAAAACTATGACCATCATAA
>JAOVYX010022641.1:0-14368 GCA_035668315.1 Drosera spatulata
GGAAATCTGAGAAAACGAGGTTTCAGATTAATAAGCATCTTCATAAGGTCAGGTCGGAATCCATGTCCCTGCATAAAATTTCGCTTTGATTCTTGAGCACAGGATAACAGAAGTTTCCATGCCAAGAATCAGAAAGAACATGTTCTTTCGCCCAATACTCTTAGACATGTCCATTCCAAACCGTAAGATCAGCAAGCTTCTTGTGTTCTCTGCCTGTTTTTTTTTTTTTTTTTCTGTAGTATATACCATATATCACATTCCTAGCCATTTAAATGTGGTTATCAGCAACACCAACATTTGTCGTCCTCTTATGCGGTTACACCAATCTGAAGATAAAACGAATGTACAGAAGATGTACCGCATATGTATCAGCAGGCATAACCGACACTTGATCGAACCATATCACGCCCTTTTTGGTGGTGGTCAATTCAAGTCTTGCATTTGAGCTTGACCCTACAGCTTGTAATTTGAATTCCATCTTGGTCCAATTATAAACATCAGAAGCATCTGCACTGTAGGAAAAAATAGCAAAATTTTCCAGGTGCAGCTAAGGCCACAATCACTGATGCGCTGAAAAATAACAAGGAATTGACAAATGCATTCTCACACGAGGTCATTAGTAGCCAGTACTTGTGATCCATCAGAGCTAGTGAGTGAAACAGATACATCTATAGATGCCAACGAACGAACAAATAAAACCACTTTGTAGGTCTTCCCTTGTTCAATATTCTGGAAGTAAGGAACAACCGAACAGAGTCAGCATAAGTGGAGAAATATAAGAAGGTCTGCAAGTAACGGTTTATAAACAAACAAGCTGCTCAAAGTAAAGCAGAAAGCCGTTACACGATTGTCAATCACTAGCTCTAATGTTCGCTGCATAATAATAAACTGATCTATTCCGTTAGGAAGAGAACTTATGGCATCATGAAAGCATAAGTTTAGGGCTACATATTAGCTCGGTAAGCATGGGTTCGGCTTGTGTTCGGCTCGTCAAAAGCTCGCTCAAGCTTGTTCAATTATTAAATGAACCGAACATGAACAAAATATTAAGCTCGTTTAAATAACGAACGAATATGAGCAAAGTCTTGCTCAGCTCGGCTCAATTCGATAATGACTCATTAAGAGCTCGAATTGCATACAAAATAAGTTTTATTTGTATTAAAAAAGTAATATTTTTTTTTAAAAAAAATTATTATATACTAAAATAATCTAAAATATTTTAAACGAGATGTGTTCAAAAGAATCGAACCCTAAACGAACCTAATGAGTCGCTTAACGATCTGAACGAGCCGAGCTCTAAACTAAATGAACCGAGCTGAGCTCGGCTCATTTATAAACGAACACGAGCCGAGCTTAAGCAAAGTAACAAATAAACGAGCGGAGTCCGAACAACCCCTGTTCGCTCAAACTCGACTCGATTACCACCCCTAGCTAAGTTATAGCACACAATATCAGTGAAACTTCTCAAGCATAGACGTACACCGTATACATATTGGTTCAGAAAGGATACAATTAATGATTGTCGGATAAGAAAAGGCTAATACCATTCCCCAAAATCCAGGATTATAGACTCCAACTCCACCACTAGGACAACTACTCTCATCACAAAGAACCTCCATCCGAAGTGCAACCTTGTTGCGTTCAAAGCATGATGTGAGGTCGGTGAGAACATGTATGGAACTGTCATCTCCAATTATTGACCAGGGATCAATGTTTGAAGGAGAATGAAGGCCTGCCGCTTCAAAACCTGGACAAGAAATTCATTTCAAATAAGCATCTCTCTTTTTGCTTCGCTCCCTCTATCTTTGTTCTTCCTTACATTCTAAAGCACAACCAATATTTCAACATTCAGTGTTGTACCTAATTCGGCAAATAGATGTCATATTTAATCTTCATTGAAAACAACCAATAAAAGATATTTTTAGAAAGAACCTCTGTTAGATACAAGCTCCGCCCAGAGTCCACCAGATCCTGCATGATTGATTTCCTGCAAAACAATAGAATTGCAAGACAAGATCCATAAATTACATCCATTTGCAACGATACGGTTGAATCCAGTAACCTAACAGTGGACTGTTTCCACGTATGTAATGCACAAGCTATGATCAACCTGTAGCTTTGACATTAGGAGAGGGGAAAGCAACTTTCCAACGAAACCAAGATATTAATCAAGGAAAGATAAGACATTGCAAGCAAAAAAGAATCGTTCAAGCAAAATGGATTGATAAAAATAAGATAAACAATGTAAAAAACAAAGCAGCACCGATGATACATCTAAACAAAGTTGCAGAATAATCTGAAGCTCAAGGCACAGTAACTCACCTCAAAGAAAATCCCAAATAGTGTTGATGGGATTGGTCGTCCAGAGGCATCAGAAGCATTTACAACAAGTGTTGCTGTCTGATTCTGTGCCACCTCAACACCATAACACTCACAAAAACAATAAGCTCCTATAAAGATGCATAAGATAAGACCATAAGTAGCCCTGAAGGAACTCATCCCAGCATCAACACGACAACGTCTTGATTCTACCCAGCCTACACAAGAAAGATGAACACTGATTCAGTTATATACCAAACAAAGCAAACAAGTGAAACAGGCCGCGGCAACAATATGGGCAGCCAAGAACCAGAGTTGTCACTAACTAGCCAAACTGTACCACGTCTTTCAACTACAAAAAAAGAATGCACCATGACCATTTCATAAAACAGAAAATGAAGCTCAAATCCCAACACACCAAACGATGAGTCGATGATGCTACCGTAGCTTATTAACTTGGATATGACATATATGGAATGACATGACCCAATTTGATAGCACATTTCGATCTTGACTTCATTTCATGAAAGTATGAATCATGATAACACAACGCGAAATGCCACTTGTGTCATCAACATTTTTATGGACTATTCCTCACGAACCACAACTTGGCACCATGTTCCCACAGCACATACACAAGAGGATTCTCGAATCCGGAAACTAACACAATGGCATCATAGCGGATAACATAGTCATTGAAATCCATAACCATAACAACACAACTAACAGTCCAACACAACATGACACAACCATCAAAAATCAATCTCCCAACAGAACCAAATTCCCCAAATTGAACCAACCCCACAGATCTCCAACCAAAAGGGTATTCAGAAATCATCTCAAACATCGAAAATTCATCAATCCATTCACCTGAAAGGGTCCTTTCTTGGTGGGATTGAAATTGAACCTGTTCTTGGACTATCAAAGCATCAAACTTTTATCTCCACTAATAGATATCTGACAGTGAATATAAACAAACTCTTTTGAGTTTGAGAAGTGGGTGTGTGCATTGAAGATGATAGAAGATGATGTGAAGATGAAGGGTATTTGTATGTGTTGGCATTGACAACAAGCAGCAAAAGCTTTTGCCTTGCTTTCAAGTAAACCCCACCACATAATCCAATCAAATCCAATCAATCCTCTTCACTGATTCCTCCTCTTCATCGTCGGTGTTATTTCTTCTTTCTACTTTTGGTTACTCCCAGTTGTTTTTTGACGAATTAGATGAAAACAAGCAACCCGTGAACAAACACAGTCAAAAAAAAATTTCTTTGGTGTTGGATACAGTTAGGTCACATTAACAAAGGTACAAGTTTGAGCATGTGAATGTTACTCGTGGTCAACTAGTCATTCTTTGTGTAGTTCTGTAAGTTTTGGAATTGATAGATCGAGCATTCAAACGGCAACATAAAATGATATGAAAAAGTTGCCAAAATGTTGATTGTTGTTGGTTAATGATAAGTTCGACATGGATAATGTTTTAACGTGGAAAATGAGTTGTGCATATGCTCCTTTTATTTGGGCTAAGTTCTGCTAACAAGTCTGACAGTGAAATTGTCCTAACAATGTGTTGCCTCGTGACGAGAATGTTATGTATCTAAAAACAATTCCAATCATCAAAATTAAAATAGATATAATTATTGTTATAATTTGATATCAAAAGATGATTTTGTCATCAATTATATAACTTTCGTCTCTATGTTTGGTTGTATTTTAGAACAAAATAAGGTCAATTCAAACTCAATTGAAAATTCATTGATGAATTAATCCAATTTAAACATAGATAATTGAAAAAATAAACAAAATACTGATATGACAACTATAGCTATATTTATATATGGTGTCAAATTTTAAATAAGTTTAACTCAATTCTATTTTGACATCAATTTTAACTTATGATTGAAGTCATGTTTAATAATTTGATACTAAAATATACTTATAGTATCACATATAACGCATGGTTGAACTTACTCCAAAAATTTGGGTTAAGTGTTCATTAATGTGAAGGAAGGTAAGATCTACCGTGGTTGGTAGGTTGAGATGTCATTATATCTAGGGATTATGTTCATCTTGAGGATAGGTGTTGAGAACTAAAAAGTTGTAATAAGTTCATCAAAGCTATGATCATTCCTTATTTTAAATAAATTAAGAGATTTTTATAAATAATCATATTAAATCTTAGAAATTTATAAAAAAAATATCTTAAATCTTCATATTTACAAAAAGACTACCTAAATCATATAAAATTTACATAATGCATGTTGTCGTTAATAAATCCATCAACTTTAACTAATTTTGAATGTTTTTTTTCTTGTTTAATATTTTCATCTTTACACCCAAAACAATGATCGTTATTGTTTGAGTGGTTGATTAGAAAACTTTAATAAGATAACTAAGATTTGAGAAACAAAAAAATTAAAGAAATTAAAAAAATAATGTGAAAATAATAGATTTTCATATAAAGGGATGGAAAAACTACGTGGATGAATCGATTAGACAAGAGAAAAAGAAAGTTGTTTAAGATAACGGTTTTACTAATTATAATAGTTATTTTGAAAATACCATATGATTTGAGTAATGTTTTTGAAAATATCATATAATTGGAATAGTGTTTTTGAAAATTTCATATATTTTAAGTAGTGTTATTGAAAATTTTCATATAATTTGAATAGTATTTTTATAAATATGAAGATTTGAGGTGATTTTTTTATAAATTTTTAAGATTTGAGATGATTATATATAAAATTCTCATAAATTAAATGTTCAATACCTAAATAAGTGTAATTTCATTCACTTCATTGTTGTGAAATGAATCTTATCTATATCTTATTTATTGTGCATAATTTCTATCATTATTATTTCATTACCCCATGTGGTCTACTTGCATTGTTTGCATGGGAAAAGATAAAATGTTTGTGTGGATAATCACATATAAAGTTATGTGTAGTTGGATCATTGAATCAAAAATTAATATTTAAGATTAAAAACTCCTTTAAAAATAATTGAGAAGAGAGAATAAGTACTTAATGAGCTTTTAATCTAAGTTATTCATTTTCAAATCCAATGATCTAATTACAACACATAATTTTATATGTGATTAGTCATACAAATCTTTACCTTTTCGAAAAACTTTTATGTTGCTTCTCTTGTCTTCCTTATATAAGGGGACTCTAATTTTTGTAAATGACACTACTTTCAATCGGAAGAGAAACGAAACAGAGAAGACAATAATAAGACAGAAAAATTCGAAAACACAAAATTATTCTATTTAAAATTTTATCGGTAAATGACCTTAATATTTTTTTTTCAATAATAATCATAAAAAGATACACACGGAGTTAGAATTCCAAAAATATACAATTTAACTCCCGACTTTCTCTCTCTCCTTCATCTTCTCGTTCTTTGTTCATTCTTCGCCACCATCGAATCCACCGTCGGACACCGCGATGATCGCCGCCTCCATCGTCGATCATCGTGACAACTGTCGCTACAGCTTCTCGGACAACCAGTAGAGGAAATCGAGGGAAATCGAAGGCTAGGGTTCGAGTTTGGGAGAAGAGTCGATGACGATTCAACATATTCAATTTTCAGCGGTGCTTTACATTTGATGGAGGAAGAACTTAATCATGATCCACTATTGCTATATTGGAAATCAAATTAATCAATAACGATTATATAGGAAACTATAAGCCATGTTCATATGAATTTTAACACTGGATTTTGTTTAATTTTTCTTTTACAAGAAATCAAATTCCTCTGTTCTATCTTCTTGTTTTACCGCTCTATTTTGAAAATCAAATGCAATGTTCTGTGATTGTATCTATTGCAAGTGATATGAGAATGTATGCACATAAGGTGCTCAACAAAATACCTATAAAAAATTTCATGTTATCGAGCATCGTTTTATTTACTAAAGGCTCGTAAAATATTACGATTCATTCTGTTATTATTTAGGTGTTTTTCATCAAATTTTGTTTTTTATTTATTTATTTATGTCGAAACATAGCGTTAGAATATGCGCTCTGTTTCAAACAAAAATAAATTTCTGTAAAATTTGATTACATTCTAATGGTCGTATTTACATGCCAAAAAAGATTAGATATGGATTCAAAGCATAAGATCTCAAAAATACATATTAGGTTAAATATTCTACTACCCGTGAGCCTTGAACAATTTAACACGAATACGCAAAGCTTCGCTCGTCGAAAATCCACACCTCATCACTAGAAAATCTGTCATAAAATCGAAAATCAAGAAACATAAATATTGCAATCCATTCTGTTATTATTTAGATTTTTTTTAATCAAATTTTGTTTGTTTTTTTTTTTTATTTATGTGGAAATAGGGTTGTCAAAAAGTGGTCCGGCCCTTCCGTTAAAGTCTTGTCCGGGCTTGGCCCGGCCCAACGGCTGTCGGACGGGCTTTTCGAAGCCCGGTTCAAAGACACGGGCCGGATCGAACATTGATTTTGGACTTGGCTTGTCCGGCCCAGCCCGATTCGACCATGATCCGAACTTGATCCGCCCTGGTGGACGGCCGACCCATCGGACGAATTTTAGTCCGACCCGAAAAAAGTATATCGAATTTGGTAAAAATCGTCAGCGGTTTCTCAAAACCATCAGCGGTTTTGCAGATATAAAATACAAACCTTTCTGTCCTGATCATGCATCGAAAAAACATCAAAATCGTTGACATTTTTCAAAAACCGATGACGGTTTCTATCAATGGTTCTTTTTATAAAAAGGGGTTATCGTTGACCAAGCCGGACGGATAAAACCCGGCCCGTCCGATCAGCCGGAAGCCCGGACCATGGGCCAGGCCGGACTGAGATCCATCGGGGGCAAAGCCCATAAGGCCCGTCCGACCAAGGCCCACTGGCCGGGTCGGTCCGTCCGAGAAACAGTGCCGGTCTTTGAAGCCCGGACCGAAATCTGGCCCGGCCCGGTATTTTGACAACACTATGTGGAAACAGAGCGTCAGAACATGCGTTTTGTTTCAAACAAAAACAAATCTCCGTAAAATTTGACTACATTCTAATGGTCGTGTTTACATGCCAAAAAAGAGTAGATATAGATTCAAAGTATAAGAACTCAAAAATACATATTAGGGTAAATATTCTGACGGTCGTAAGCCTTGAACATTTTAACATCAATACGCAAAGCTTCGCTCGTTGGAGATCCATACCTCTTCACCAAAAAATCTATCACAAAATCGAAAACAAAGACATAAAATCTCCAACGACAATGACTTCGGCGATTCGGTTTCGAACCAAAACATGTGCTCTGTTTTGTCTGAACAGATGCTCAATGTTCCTTTTACTGGCCATGAAATTCTTGACGCTAAAAGGATACCACGTGTCATCCAATTCAGAAATTCAATCATCATCAATCATGTCGTCGACAAACCCACATTGACGACTTGGTCGAAGGACGTTGAAGGAGGAGGAGATCGGTAGAGTGAGAGTAGCATCGGCGGTTGAAGGATGTTGTGGTGGTTGAAGGACGATGTCTTAGTCGGAGGATACGAGGAGAGGAACGAATTAAAGAACGAGAACGAGGAGGTTGCTAGAGGTGGTGGTGATAGGCAATGGAGGAGTGCTAGTGGTGGAGGAAAAAGGAGATGAGAAAAAACTAAAATTATATGTATATGGAATTAAGATTCTGTGTGTATATTTTTGGGGTTTTTTTTATAATTTTTTATATTTTTAGGTGATTTTTCCAAATTTTATAGCATTCATCACATATTCCCAAGTTCTTATATTAGAGAATTACTCAATAATGTCAAAAAAAGGTTTTATATTACCATTTGGTGTAACTCAAGTCTTTAATTTATCAATCAGTTGCGTATTTTTATAAAATCCAAAGTTCCCCTTGCATTCTAAAAGGAAATACAATTTTTGTTTTTGTTTTTTACAGTTCAAGGAAATACTATCTTAATCAATCAATTACAAACATCAATTTGAAAGGAAAGAAAAACAATACAAAAAAGGAACAAAAACAAATTAACATATAAAAAATGTCGTTTCTATCCAAAAGCTCAATTACATGGACCTGTCATGCTATCTACCTTCTCTACCCACACCTCCGACCTCGTATCAGCCACACTGTCATACCACCATCGAGGCTATAACCGCACTGAACATTGTTCGCCCGTCACCCTATGAGTATGGTTTGCAAACAGTGCGTTTGATGATAGTAGCACCAACGCACTGTTTGCAAACAATGCGTTTCGAGGCCATCACCCACACTATCACGCTACCAATGAGGCCATCATCATTTCGATCATCGTCGTCCGCGACTTTTATTTGCAAACAGCGCATTTGGTGATAGCAAACAGTACATGCGACAACAATATAATACATTAATCGTGCATTGTTGGCAAAGTTCACAAACCACACTTATAAAAAGGCATCCGTCGTTTCCATAAGAATTGTTTGATCTCTTTCGATTTCGTCGCCCTCTTCTCTCTCTTTCTTCTTTCGTATTCTATTTAAGCGTCGAGGCATAGATTAAAAAGGAAAAAAATTAGAAAAAACAACGCAGGTTTGCAGAAGATAGATGATGATGATGAATGAGGAGGATGAAGGAAAATAAAGATTAGATACATATAAAAGAAGGATAAACCGGAGGTGGGAGAGAGAAATAGTGAACATAGCGACGGGTTCTATTGATAGAGATGGTGTGTCCGGTGAATTGATGGAGATAAATTTGATGTTTTGGGGAGAGTGAGATAAAAGTTTTAAAGAATACATCACTAAGGAATTTATAAAATACGGTATGAGTTTTTGGTAATTAAGATAAAAAAAAAAAAAAAAAAACAACTCTTGTTAGTAATTTTCACTTCTTATATAGTCAAAGTGTTCACAATTGGAGCGTCTATATTTGTCCTAAATATCCCCACAGGCAATCAATTCTGATGAGAATTTGTTAAAAGTTCAAGTGAAATCTACACCTCATAATAAGTACAGTTAAATGAAGCTAGAAAGATACAACCCTCAATATAATAAAAATCGTTTGGTATGGTATCGTTATTTAAAATCATAAAAAAAAGTATTAATAGAAAACAAATAATAAAAACCAATTATACTTTGTAAAATAAAATGATTTTTTTTCTTGCAAAGAAATTATAATGTTTGTACTCATATGAAACAAAAAAAAACTGATTTTTTTTCTATTTCTATTTCATCCATTTGAGAAATAAAAAATAAAGACAAGCACTTTTGTTTTATCAACCAATAAAAAAAAAATAAAAAAATAAAAACAATAACGATATCAAACAAGGCTTAAGAATATGAGAAACTTAAACCACATCTTATTTTGTTAACCCTTCTTTGAAGTTTGATTTAAGTTTTCTCCTGTGTATAACATCTTATTGTTTGTGTTTTATAATACATTGAAGAGAAATCTAATGAAAAAACAAACACAAAATATTTTATCTTTACTCAAGTCAATTAAATCCAAGGATGAGATCCGCTGTTATTACAATCGAATCATGAAAACACCCAAGAACAGCGACAAATCAAGCCTTTATCCCATCAAGTGGGGTCGACTACATGAATACGACGGTTACATGAAAACACCCAAACAAAGGAAAAAAGATCTATAACTTCTGATGTTTGTGTTTCTCATTGTGAGATTTCTCACTTGTTGTGAGATGACAATAAAGAGAATTCATAATACATCCTTTACGATGTACATTCCTCATATTTTCTTATTTTTTGATTGATTATCAAAATTTATTATGTTTTTCATCAATTGAGGTTTTTTCTTTCATCAATCAAACTAAAAAAAATACCGAGGATATACACTTTCGAATACACCTAATACTTCCCTAACAATAAAGGATCTCCCATAAATCCCTCTCATTTATTAACAAGCGAACACATTCAATAAAAAGATAGCCATATGCATGCTTTGCTTATCAATTTTCCCACTTCATAGACTTCAAGTCCACAAAAATAGCAAAAGAAGAATGCTTTTGGATTAGTACTTGATTGCCTTGAGTGAAAGGCTGCTCTCTTGCTTTAATAATCATAGACAGTGCAATCAATTGCTTGTTCTTTCTGCAAAAACCCACTTTGTTCCCATGAAGGGAATTTGCAACTTTGATAAATCAGGTTTGGCTTGAAAGGCTGGTTATTGCGTGCGTTTAGACAAAAAGACTATTAGCCGCTTAATGATGGACTAATTCACCATACAAATTGTCACCATACAGAAAAAAATCATTGCTATTCAAAAAATAAAAAAATCATTAATCATCCATCCGTTTAACTCATACGCGTCAGTCCAGTATCGTTGCCCCCGAATCGATGTATTCCTTGAGGACAAACTGCAATGTCATTTAAGTGATACTACCTGGTTTTTTGGACACGATTATTATTTTCCTAGTTAGAATTCGAATCCCGATAAAGAGTTTTAAAGCTAAAAAAAACACATGGAAGATTTTTGAGGATGGGAAGGTCACTTTTGTTTGGTCACGGGAATGATTAGAGAAAAATGACGCGATTTATATAACGGAACATACAAAGACCCAAAAACTTGCCTTTAAATTATACAACAAATACTCAAATTAATAATTTTTCAATAAAAATCTCAAAATCATACACATTATTAGAATTCCCAAACATACCCCCTCTCTCTTACATATCCGTCACTTCACCATTTCTGTATCATGTCCGCCGCCGCTCCTCTCTCTTTCCACCACCGCTCCGTCTCTCCACCACTTCCGCCGCCGCCCTCATCTCCACCACCACCCTCTAGTGTAATGTAATGTAGTAACTCTAGGATTCCAAATGATAGGGTTTCTGAGGTTCCAAACAAAGCAAACTCATTCCAAATTCTGATAAGAGAAAACCACCGCAAAAAACTCCTAGTAAGAAAATTAAAGAATCAGAGAGAAGATGTCGAAGAAGAACAGTTTAGCTCGTAGGAAAAGAAAACACAAATTCGAACTCCGAAGTATCTCTGTCCATCAAATTACACAGCATCCTTTTTCTTTTTCTTTTTTTTGATTTTTTGTGAGATTTTCATTTGATGATGATTTGATTTGATTTGATTTGATTTTTCAGAGGAACAACAGGAGAAGGAGAAGAAATAGAAGAAACTCTAAGCCAAACAGAACAAAATGAAGATAACTTTCCCTTTTTGCCAAGCATGGTATTCTGTGTTCGGCAAGTGATAATCGAAGATCAAGGTTTTGCTGTAGGGAATCAAGTTGAAAGGGTGAATTAATTGTCAAATTTAGGGGTTTTTTGTAATTGGGTAATGATTATGAGTGGAATCGTAGTTGTTGGTGAGTTGGTTGATTTGGGTTTCGTTGCGATGAATTAAGGCAAAACGATGAATTTCTTGTTGCAGTGTTAAATTTAAGGGCTGCAATTGGGTGATAATTAGGAGTGAAATTGTGCTTGTTGATAAATTGGGCAATTTGGGTTTATCTCATTTCGGGTTGTGTTTTGATTAAAGTAGCAATGTACCAAGTAATTGTGACGTGGATTTTTGTGCAATATGTTCTGTTTCATTTGTTCATATGCTCAGTTTTATTTTTTTTACATGCGCTTAGTTTTATTCGGAAATAAATTTTCTGTTTCATTTGTTCATGCATTCTATTTCGTTTTTTTGGTGATGTCGAAATTTGATGATGCATAGTCTTTGTTATTATTATGTTTCATTTCTTGTTCATGCGTTCTTTTGCATTCGTACATACGTTCCGTTTCATTTGTATATAGGAGCTCAGTTTTCTTTTTGTATCGACGCTTTGTTTGATTTTTATATTGGCGTTATGTTTTTATTTTTAATCATACGTTCTATTTTGATTTTATTCACGCGCTCTGTTTCATATGCAGACGACGTGATCGGATTCCGACGAAGATTCTGACGACGGTTGGATGATGAGAGGGGTTGTGATGAAAATGACAATAGAGTTAAGGATTTATATGATATAGATCAAATGTATGTTTTTTGAATTTTGATTCTTGTGTATCTTTTTCGTATTTTTCTCAAATTTTTATATGTATAGATAATTCACTCTAAACTATAATATCAAAAGTAGATGGTCATTTGACCAAAATGTAAATGTTCTATGTTCATTCTTCCAATGCAAATCTATATAATTATTTTTTATTTTTTAAGAAGATAGACGCTAGAAATGAAAAAATCGAGAATCTGAAGAGGATCTATTTCACTCATGCAAGAAAAGATAAAGCTGACTTTGACAACTCTCTTGATGAGAGTGACAAGCATTCAAAGACTGAACGAAATGAATCCTCTAAAATAAACCAACCAAAACCTTAGAAGAAAAGAAAGACTGAAAAACCCAACCCTACTGAGAATATGATAAATCCTCTTAATATTTATTATATTATTTTTTTATTTTAAATAAATTATGATATATTAATTTGACATAAATATTAAGAAATTTTTTGATTTTATAACTTAATATTTTGTGAATGTGGAAAGAAAATGTTAATGGATGAAGAGAAAAAAAATAATATAATATAAAATAAAGATATTGTGAGAATTTCAATATTATAAAATTTTATCATATAAAAATATTATAATTTATATAAAATATATATTATTAATAATATATCATAATAATTTATATGAAAAAAAAACCATAATATCAGGGGACAGCAGAACAAGCACTCAAAAATGATTCAAATTACCGATCGTGCCCACGAAAACTAGGACACTTACAACCAGACAAGTTACCGGTGCAAGTCCATGGAACCAGATAACTATGAACCCGACCCAACCATCAAAACGCGCAGACAAAGCCCATTTCGGCCCATATCAACATCAGCCCATGAAAGCCCAGTCTACTCTCTCCAAATATACAATCTGTCCATCGCATGTCCTTGTCGGATGAGCAAACCCTAGAAATCGATCTCACAGCTGCTCGAGAGCTCGAATCAAATGGCGGCGGCGGCAGAGGAGCTCGAATCCGAGCCACGACAAGGCCCAATTTTCAGAGACATTCGACGATACTACTGTGAATTCTGCGGGATCTGCAGATCCAAGAAATCACTCATCAAAGCACACATCGAATCCCATCACAAGGTGAGCATCGATAGCCTCACTTGTAGCTTTAATTGTTAATTTGATCAGAGATTTGAGATGGGTTTTGGGGATTGATTATGTGGTTATTTGATTATTCGATGGGAAATCTGTGATGGGTTTTGGGGGATTCGGAGATTGATTGACTATTCGTTAATTTGGTCGGAAATTTGTTTTAGGGGGAATGTGGGGATTGATTGAATATTTGAGTGTTTATTTGCTTGTTTTGTTGTGTGGTGTAGGAGGAAGTGAAGGATGAAGAAGAGGAGGTGAAGGTGAATGCGTGTGAGGAGTGTGGAGTTGTGTTCAAGAAACCGGCTCATTTGAGGCAGCATATGCTGAGTCATTCTCTCGAGGTATAATGATAATTGGTTTGATTTGATTTGATTTCCTATTGAGTTGGATCACTGATTAAATCAATGTTTAGACAGGGGCTATAAGACATTGCCATCGAGTGCCTGGTTAGGTATATTCGTTGGCGGTTATGTAGATAAATTCCAAATATCGAATATGTTATAATGTTCCTAGGAAGGACTACGAGAGGATCAGTAGAGCTCATAGCTTTCAATTGTTTGTATGCTCGCTTGTGGCCGTGGGTGTGAACTTTTTAGCCTTGGTGTACGCTACATAGAAAATTTTGATAGTTGTGTGCATAGGCTTCTCATTCGTAGTCCTGAATGCTCAGAGTTATTGCTGAAATTCTCATTTGTAGCACTGCTTTCTTGATGTTGATTGGGCATTGGGTTGTCATTGGTGACCTAGCTTGTATGCTTTTGCAACGGAAGTGATGGGTCGATTAGCAAATCAAATTTCAACTTTTCCCTTGTTCTTGTGTGCTTGATATAGTTTAAGCCTTTTGTCCGAGTTTGCGTAGTGCACATCATGTTATGTTTTATGTTTATCACTAAATGTTGATGAATTGTGCAGATGAAAATATTTTGAAATGTGCGTGAAGCATTGGATCCCAGACAAAGAACTCCAAAATGCGACGA
>JAOVYX010022642.1:0-14366 GCA_035668315.1 Drosera spatulata
AATGGCGAAAATGCAGAGTGAAGGATGCATAAAGTCCAACAGCATTGTCGTCGAAGCAACTTCAGGTTCATAAGTTCATGGCCACAACGTAGGCCATCAGAACTTTCCCCAATCAAAAACTGAACTATCCAATCAATTCGATCTCCATAAATAACACTTCATCATGAGCATTTCTCCTATACTAATTTGCCCAAAACACAATTCTTACACAACATATCGGATTATTGGTGAGCTAATCAGCATCAACCTGCAAGATCCAAAACTAGGGTTTTCACATAATCAGTTGGGTCAATCAAGCAAAGTGATTCCTGCTATCAAAACCCATATCGGCAATCCTTGAATCGCACAAAGTAAAGAAATTTAGCATCAAAACGCATCGAATTGTGGGTTTGAATCAGGAAATTTTGATGGGTCATAAATGATGATTAATTGCAGAAATGGGAAAAATCAGGGGAAGTTGGCTAATGGGTATGCGATGAGCGAATCAAGGGTTAAAAAAACGAATTGTCAGGAGAGAAAGGAATGCATTTACCCGATTCGAGTACAAGAGAAGAGAAGGGGGAGTGCACCTGCGAATCCAAATTGCCCTGTTTTTTCGTTTATATTTTGAGGGCTATGAAGGTTAGCGACAATGAGACTTTTATGATGATTTCGTAAAATGTTGAATCTTACACACACCCTGAGGGTATGATTGAAGGCGAAAGTGTTATATTATCTAGGTCTCATAAAAAATATAAGGTTAATTTATATCATCGATAAAATTATTTAAGTTATGAATAGTTTGAGATGATCAAGTATCTTTTTATGTAAAATTATCGTGAAATGATAATGATAATTTAAGTTATGTATTTCAACCCTAAGTCAATAATGTAATTTTTTTACGTCGTTAAGACGAATAATAAAATACCTCAAAATAAATAATGAATAATATAATAATGATACAACATTGTATTTTTTTATCGGATTTTTTTATCGGACAGAAGAAGTATGTGATTAGATATTAACAAATGCCGCAACATGTGGTTTAAATTTTGATTTCTCAAACGCATATAATATCGGGGTATATGAAGAACTCCGATAAGATGCAAAATATCAAATTGGTAGCAGAGAGCTCATCTCACAGGCAGGTAAACCATGAACATGAACTGTTTTTCACTGTTGAACAGAGAAAACCAGAAGTCCTGCTGTAGAATACAGCTGCAACCACGACGAATGCCAACCGAGTGATCAACAGATAACAAGATAATTTCCTCAGGGTTCTGAGGAAGTACTCAGGCGACATAGCTGGTTACATCGTATCCATTTTAACACATAATGATATTGATAAGAGTAGCAAGGACAGTAACGAAGCAGAGCTTCACTCACAACCTCATCACAGGTATGCACGAATCACCAGACCAGTTGCTGCTAGGAGAAATGTAGATGGAGAATAACCAAGCCGACAGACTAGAATAAACCGTTTCACCAATCATCAGTTCATGCGTTACTGGCGGAGCTGCGAATTCCGAAATCTGCATCGCTCGCATTTCTCCAAACGCTTGCACACTTTGTTTGGCAGAGATTCTGTTTTGAGTTAGAATGAAGCATTAACCTAAAAAATTTAGGCAATGGACGGAGCCTTCTTTGATGGTCGACAAGAACCGATGACTAACCTCTCTTGACAACTGATGCTGATCTTTATGAGATGATAATCACAAGCATAACAGATTTTCACAATAGACAGATTCTGAACTGATCGCGCTGCAGCTATAATATACTGTTGGAGCAATGAATAGTGAAGTTATCAAGCTACTACAAAAATGGGCATCTATCCAAAAGAAAAAATGTTGTAAAATATTCACAGAGAGGCGGGCTGATGTCATCTAACTCGATATCTTTACCTATTTTAAAACAGGAAGAGGATAAATGCAAAAATAACAGTTAGAGGTTTGGATCACTGGCCACATAACTGAAAGAAACACAGGTTACCCCATGTATTTCGACTGAATATGAACTAGCAGTATATATACTGGAGTTTAAGTACACCTCTTCCAGGTGGAGCAGGTGCCGTCTTCCTTGAAGTCGTCTTCATCCCTTTCTCCATGCAAATAATACCACAACCTTCTCGATTTATCAAATCGTACACAAGGATCGCGTTCATAATGTAAGCGATCAAGAGCTCCGCTAACAACCAGGTTCAGTTGTTCATCAGAGATGTCCTCCATGAGGTACTGGGAATCCCTAAGCAGAGTGCAAACATCTCCCCTGGTGCCAACCCCGCAGGCAAGCCGAGCAGCGGCATCTCTAGCAACAGAAAGAAGGGTAACATTCCCCGGCCGATCAGGTTTCAGAAGGACGTGATCTCGGGCTCTTGGCGGTGGTTTCCAACTAGACATTGGAAGAGGAGCCACCGTGGATTTTCGCCCATCAATAGCTGTATAAGAGAAAGATCTATCTGGCACCAAATACCGGACCTTTTCCTCCGTCCGAAAATAAGCCCTTACTTCATTGGAGCTAGGGTTAATAGTCGGAGAGCACTTCCTCGTGTATATATCCCTGAACCTATCCGCTGGATTGAACTCAGATGGCGTCAAAAAGACTGGAGGTGTACAGAGTTTCTCCAGTTGTTGCAGCTTCTCTTGGTGATTTAAGAGCCAATCACCAAAAGAGTTCACCATAGTTAAAAGGGCCTTCCACGGAAGACCCCAAGCTTTTGATGCTTCATCTTCATCGACAGGGTCTCCTCCCTGAAATGGGACGGAACCCATCGGACCAATCCAAGACCAACTTCTGTCAGATTTTCTATAAGATAAAAGAGATGTCCAGCCATTGCCCCATTCTTCGGATGAAAAAACCTTCAGCGCCCCTCGAACTAAGACTTTAAGGGGCTCATGGTACTGAAGAATGCGAGAGTCTCCAGGATTTGATCTCACCCGGTCTACAATTTCCTCAAGAAGAAGCCAAGGAAAATTGTGTTGAGTTCGGCGTCCACTGCAGCCTTCTCCATCATACTTGCAGATTTGTGAAGTTTTCTTCCCTTTGGGAGTGACTAGCGCCTCACGGACAGCAGACAGGAACTGAAGTACGGAGAATGAGAACCCTCTTTGAACAGTTTTTGGGGAGCTTGAACCTCGATGTGAGTTTAATCTTTGTGTCCTCTTTGATGGATCACGCCTCATTACTGACTCACACTTCACAGAAAGCATTCTTCCTTTGGTCAGTTTCCTAGTATGATGCCGGTCATAGCTCATTTTCTGCCGCCTGCTCCTCAATCCAACTGTCACTTTGTTGCCCCCGACGAGTTTGCATCTTTTATTATTATCAACTTGCTCCATACGCTCCTCTTTGGTGCAAGTACCAAAACAAACTCCTCCATTACTATATTTTCTTCTCCCATAAACCTTTTCCAATGGTTCATTCGCTCTCAATGAGTCATCTTCAAGGTTCTTATCATGGCGCTTCCTATCCTTAGCAAATAAGCCAATGGGTGAACCTTCAATTCCATCATCAATCCGAAGGGAACCACGCCTCTCCTTCCACAACACCTTGGCCTTTTCCTTTCCTTTCAATGCACTAGATTCAAGCTTCTCATCAATCTCATCATCACCACCACGATCAGAGTCGGATTCATCACCATTGCCAACACCATCATCACTATCAATATCATCCTCAACATCAGTATCGTCTACATCCTCATCATCATCTTCATCTTCATCATCGGCGATCTTATCATGATCACTCAATCCCCGTCTAAGCACAAAACTATCCAAATACTTCGACCACCCTGAAACGTCTTTCCTCATTACCATCAACACCTCAGCAGCCCACGTATCCCCCTTGGAAACCATCTCATCCATCGATTCCTCAACCGAACCAGACCCACATTTCGTCTCGAAACAGCCATCACCAACCTCATCCCTCACATTACCCGATTTCCCCATACCATAACATTCCTCGATCGCCCACTTAACACATTCTCTTTCGCGACGAATCATCCCTTGTCCTATTCGACCCGTTCTCATCCATCACCAAAAAAAACCTCACCAAAACCCTACAAGAAAACAAAACACAAACATACCCACATTCAACAAAACCCACATGCACAACAAGGATAACCAAACACACACAGAATGGAACAGAATCGGTGAAAATCAATCGGGGTTTTGAAAAACCAAGAAAAAATCAAGAACATGGGAATTGAATTAACCCATTTTGATCATCTGGGCATCTATAAAAAATGGTTACCTGATTGGATTGAATTGATGGTGATGATTCGAAGACGGATGTTTATGGGATTCGAAGTTGTTGAGATTGTTCTTGGTTTTGGGTGATCAGAGAAGTCGCTGGAGAGTCGAAAGAGAAACCCTGTAAGCCGAAAGAGTGCAAGAACAAAGAGGAATTTGGGACGGGAAGCAAAGGACTTTCTTTTTCTTTTTCTTTTTAATATATTATTTTGGCGGAGAGAATTACAAAAATGAAAAATAGCGAGTGGGGGGAGTAATACTGTGATAGGAGAAAACATGGTTAAATAGGAAGTAATACTGTGATTTGGATCGTAAAATTAAATTTATTGGGAAAATGTTACATGTAATTGGTAAAAAAGGAAAAAATATATATCATGATCTATAATTTTTGATATTTTGGACTTAAATCACATATAGTGATCATCTAGTTGAGTAAAATCATAAATTAGTCATTAAACTTTTTGATCTTCGTCCCATGAACTTCCAGATTAGAGGTGAAACATTGAGTTTTGATGGAAGGATCGACAACAAAGGTGTTTTCCATATTATTGTCTCTGTTTCGTCTATTCAAGACCAGTTCATATGTCTGTTGTCACAAGTGCGACAGCAGTTTAGAAGAAGCGTTTCACTCCACCTAACTATAGATAAAAGCTCACCTGGTAGAGCTGACTTTTACAATTCATTATTGTTGGCTATATAACCATGATCAATAAATACCCATTTAAGAGTCTTTAACAGGATGTTCAATACACAAATATAGTATTAGCCTCTGTTTTTACGGTCGTTGAAGAATGGTCGTAGAAGGAAGACGCATTCATGATCTCATGTTCTCGAAAGTTTACAGTCTGTATCATAATAAGCATTATGTTATAGTCAGATTCCAAATCTGTCGTGAAGTACTTCACAGCGTGATCGATTCGGTCATAATTGTCTACGTTAATCAAATGGAACCATCCATGAATTATAATGATAGATTGAGTAAATAGTTTGATACAAGGGCTAAAGAAACAGAGGACTTATTTCATTACTATGAATTAGCCTTGAAAATACAATCATATTAAGCACTTCAACTCCAAAGCATTGATTTATCACATAGGCAGATGTCCTTTACTTTGCACGGATTCCATTGCCCTTCTTTGAATCCTCAAGGCGCCTCATGGTGATGGGTTTGGTGGTATTACAGGTGATCGTCGTGGTGCATGTGGATGATGGTGTTTCTTCTTATGTCTTTTGTTCGTAGAAGTAGTTCCGTCAACAACGGAGAGTATCTCATCATCATCATCATCATCTACATCATCTGTACACAAACATGAAGATTTAGATCACAGAAAAGAAGATCAATGAAGAAGCAACTAAACTTAGGAGAAATTTTATGTAATACCTTGTTCAGATGACTGTGATGGGTTTGGTGGAATTGCAGGTGATCGTCGTGGCGCATATGGATGATGGTGTTTCTTCTTATGACTTTTGTCCGTAGAAGTAGTTCCGTCAGCAGCAGAGAGTATCTCATCATCATCAACATCGTCTGTACACAAACATGAAGATTTAGATCACATGAGAGAAGGTCAATAAATATGAAAATAATTAAACTTAGAAGAAATTTTATGGTATACCTTGTTCTGATGACGACTGTGATGGGTTTGGTGGAATTACAGGTGATCGTCGTGGCACATGTCCATGATGCTTATGTTTTTTCTTATGTCTTTTATTTGTCGAAGAAGTGTCATCAACATAGGTTAACTCATCAACGTCGTCGTCGTCGTCTGTATATGTACATGAGAATTCAATTATTCTCAAATCACTAAGTGAACAAAGAATTACAAACAAACAGCAACAAACAACTTTACTCAGCTTGAATTTTACCTTGTCTAGAAAATGTTGATTGTTTTTCTTTCATCGCCAACATGGCTTCATCGTCACTCACACTTGTGTCAAGTGTGTCAGTAATCTCGTCTGCTATATAGATATAATAACGAAACTAAATCATATTTTAAAATATTACTGAATAATATGGTTTATAGTTTTATACACGATGTGTTAGAATGTACCTTCTTGGGGTGCTCGCGGTGGCTTCAGGACATGTTCATCGACATCCCAAAAGATGGCAGATGATGCAGAGAAAATACTGAAAACAAAAAGGAGAACAAAGACAAGGCCAATGTTTTTCTTCATGGTTGCTCTGTCTTTTTATTACTTAGTTAAATAGAAGAGAAGGGAATGAGATGTGATGAAAGGTGAATGATTTTGGGGGTATAAATAGTTGAAGGATGAATCATCTCAAAGGGATCATATTCAATTTCTCCATTAAATTTCAAGGTAGATTTCAAAGTTTTAATGCAGGTAAAACATATTTAATGTGATCCAAAGAGGTTTGGGTCATTATTGTCTTAGCTCGTGGATTTTAGAAAAAACATAATCTGCCATATAATGTGATCCAAAGAAAGTATTAATGTTGTAATCAATAAGCATTAAAAAAGGTAGTTAGTTTTCTTTATGGAGTATGTAATTCAAAAAACATATAAACAGTAATTAGCTTCTACAGTAAAAAACAATACAAAGACAACAATCCTATTCAGTAAATCTTTTATGTGCATTATAGTATTATTTACTAATCTCCTAAATAAATTTCCATCCTTTTAGGCTATGATCACTTACCACCAATTCAACCTTTCCTTGATTCAGCATGAATTTATGTAAGACTACATTGTCAGGTAATTCGTCATAGATAGGATGTAAAGAGCGCAAAACATACATAATCTTATCATTATCATGAACAAAGTCTTATCCAATTTCTAAGGGTGAGTATGATATCATTTTTGTTTTTTATTTTTATTTCATTGTCTCATTAAACAAAAAATGATATCATAAATAAATTGTTTGTTTTCAGTTTTTGTTTTTTAAACAAGAACAACAACAACAAATCAAGTTTTTATCCCATCAAGTGGGGTCGGTTACATAAATACAATGACGTCATTCCAATCTGTCATGTACATCATTTTCTGTAAGATTATGATAGGTCATATCATACTTTAAGGTTTTCCTCATTGTCTTTTTAGGTCTTTCTCGTCCTCTCTTGACATGTACTAACTTCCAAACTTCACATCTCCTAACAGAAGTTGTGACTGATCTGCGTTTCACATGACCATACCATATTAGTCGTGATTCCTTCATCTTATCTTCTACTGGAGGCACACTCACTTTCTGTCTGATAACTTCATTTCATATCATATCTATTCTTGTATGTCCACACATCCACCTTAACATTTTTATCTTATTTACACGCATCTTCTGTACATGCTGCCACTTAATTATCCAACATTCTGACCCATACAGCATCGCTGGTCGAATAACTGTCTTGTAAAACTTTCCTTTTAACTTGTTATGTATTTTAAGATCACATAACATCCCTGAAACGCCTTTCCATTCAGCCAATCTGTTTTAATCCTATGATCAATATCTGCATCAATTCCTCCATTCTTATGTAGCATCGAACCTAAATATTTAAAAGAATCCGTTTTAGGGAGACACTTTGTTCCCAACAATACATTCTCACTATTTCTTTGACTACTCTCATTAAAGACACATTCCATATATTTTGTCTTGATTTTATTGATCTTTAACCCCTTACTTTCCAACGCCTTCCTCCAAATCTCAAGTTTTTCATTCACCTCTTCTTTCGTATCGTCCACAGAACAATATCATCAACAAAAAAATAAATACCATGATACTTTATCTTGTATATGCCTAGTGAGATCATCCATTATTAAGACGAAAAAGTATGGGGTAAAAGCTGATTCTTGTTATAAACCCATTTTAATAGGAAAAACTGTCGTTTCATCAATATATGTTCGTACACATGTAGCAGTCGTTTTTATTTTTTAAACGGATGAAATAAAAAACCATAAAAATAATTATTGTTTCATCAAAATACAATATTGAAGATTTTCTTAATAAAAATCAGCTTATTTTATAAACTGATTTTATTTTTATTATCGATTTTCAATTTCTATAACTGGTTTTCACCGTTATTGACTCCAATATCAAACAACCCTTCGAAAAACTAAGCCTAATGTGAATCCAATTTTAACACCTATGGGCCGATTCAAGCAGGCCCGACCCAAATAAGACGGTCTCAACTCGACGAGCCCAGCAATTGCCATTGCCAGGTCCAGCTCCTCATATGAGGAGCGTTTCAGTTGGGCCAATTCATCACAGGTCCAACACTCGGCCCACTTTCAAACAATGATATCTGACACCCTTCGGTGATCCTACTGTAATTCTTGTGCGGGGCTGAGCAGCCCAGGATCCGCATGCACCCATACTATTTTTTTTGTCAAAAGGAGAATCGTAGCTCTAAAATATTTTATTGCCGCACCTGTCGAAACTCAACGACACCAAAACAGTCGATTGCTAGAGTAAAATGAACAATAACAAGAGGAATATCGAAAAATTGTAAATCACCATAAGAACAATTAAGGGCGAAGTTTGCTAACCGGTCCACAACTTGATTTCTCTCGATAAATATGTTGAACTTTAATTGTCTGTTCTTGATCAAGAAATTGACGGCATCTAAGGATCAATTGAAATTACCGATGACTCATGGAAGGAGCAGCTTGTTGAATGAGGATGACCATAACAAGAGAATCCATTTGAAGAATAATGTGACGAAATCCAAGATCCCAAGCCCGTTGTAATTTGGGTAATTCTCATCAGTATAATTCATGTATGAATTTCAGTATAATATTCCTTTAATCACTAGTATAAGTCAAATTGCTGATTTATATGTGAACTGAACTATAACGTAATTGAAATTTGAACAATGATCCGTTAACCAGGAGTAGCTTTGATATATTGCAATAACTATTATAACCCGAAATTGAGATCTTCATTACTCTAGAAGACAGTCAAATTCATGCGAATGTGCTACTTATGCATAAATAGTTCAATTTGATCGACTCCCACCCTCATCGATCCTCTTCATCCCTACGATGAACTCACTTTCATCTGTCGAGCTACCTCACCAGCCACCCATCGAGGAGCATATTCCAAGTCTCGAGATTCAATTTCAGTCACGTAGTTTTTCAGAAAGCAAAATCCAAGTCGGTGAAACGAAGCGAAATACGAAATCTAATTATTATTCCTATGATTCATACAATAAACAAGTCCAATGTCGTTGTAAGAAATTAATGATATGAAAGTGACCGTCGCACATGTATTGCAATTCACATGGTACGATGACGAGTCGAAAATATTATGATATCCCATTGATAGCCCAACACATGCAGCGTCTAATGTTTTCGATGTTGATATCACACAGTGAAGTGAACTGTAAAGAGCCCATTAAAATTCCATTCAACTCCATATATATCGATCGCTGCTAGCTATTGCCAAAGCTGAGATTGTGATGCTGATTATCACACGATGTGTCTTTTTCCCTTTCTTTCGTTTTCTTACAGATAATCGACCTATCGTTCGATTATCATTAACGACTAATTTATCGTTGGTTTTTGCCGTTAAGTTTCGAGTGTGACACAATATACGTTGATGTTAACTCGATCCTTAATCGGAGTTTGGATGTGATTCAACTGGTACGATCGAGCAGTGTAACAGATAAAGGAAAATTTTCCCCATTTATCAGTAATTCGACATCTGTTGAGGATATCTGAAAACAGTGTTGTACTATAACAAGGATGAGAACGCTCATATCTCATCTCATGACCACAAGAACAATATGAGTTATTGACTTTGTTTTTTTTAACAGTGTTTTATATTCATCGTTTCGAAGCAACTAGATGTCTTCGGCCAACTATATGTGAGCAGGACCGGTCACTCGAGGCATGTGTACGTATCGCAATTAAAGTACAAGCAGTGTTTCAACTTAAGGTACATGTTGAATACGCGATGCGCGTATTTCGGCAATCTTGTTGAACAACTAGATTATGAGTCACATGTATGCTAAGAACAATTAATTGAAAGATATGGCTAGTGTCAGTGAGGGCATATCCTCTACTGTGAGGGTGGGTTGCCATTGATCAATAATGGATGTAGAATTGTAAAGCTAGTTTTCTACTGTATGGTATGAATTATGATAATGCTAGTACGAAATATATTTTGTTTCATCTTGGTCGCGACAAAATGGTACAATGACGAGTGTTCGAGAGGTTAATTTTCGACTGTTGCAAGCTAGTATAGGCATATGAGCTTTGAAGCAAGGTAATTAATGTTGAGATATTTTGTTACTTATGACAAAAGGAATATCAATTATGAATATGTTCTAATATTATCTCTACGATAAAATTTAGGAATAAACGATGAAAATTAATTCGTTCAGGTTAAAATCTAGTGTTTTTCATACTACTCCTACATTTATGAGTATATATTAGCCTAGAAACAGTTTCGTTATTCTAAATTCTATATCTTAATTGTTTTGTCGGAAAAATATAGCAATAGCAGCCGTTGTTAACCGGCTATAGGAAAAAAAGAAAAGAAAAAAAAATGATTTTGATTTTGATTTGTTTTTTATCTATTTCACATTTTTCCTATTTTTTCTTTTTTTCAAAATCTCTTATTTTTTTCTCTTTGTTGCTGCCGGCGGGTTAGCACGCTGCTGCTGTTTCATTTTTTCCTTGTTTTGCATTAAGTCAAATCAGAAAACAACCCAGATATTTTACAATTAGGATAGTATTCCTTCCGTCCCATAATAATTATAACATATATATAATTTGTATTATTATATATACATATATGAATATATGTATCATTTTTATATCAAATCACGTATGATCGTCCCGTAACATGTATTAGGTTGAAATACGTAACTTATTCAATCATTTATATTTCATGATAAATTTATAAAAAAAATACATTGGATCGTCGTTATATGCATGCCAAATTTTGTATCGACATAAATATCAGATCAAAATGTTACGATGATTTTGGGAGGGAGGAGTAATAAATTGCCACAAAAAAAATGCAATATCACATGTAAATAGTAAATATGGTACATCTCCTACATATATAGCCTACTATTTAAGCAATTTGTAGTTCGTGTTCATGTTTTTTTTTTTACATGTTAAACATGATTTGTTGGTCATAACAACTAGGTGACACGAAGCTTGAAAGATAGCAAGACTTAACCTATGATAGGTAAGTCTATAAAACCAAGTCTAGAAAACTTGGTGGCATGTAGTACTATCTTATTGTGACATTTTCTTGATTCAGCTTTAGGCCTTTAGCCTATGTTTCTATTATTGGATGTATCGTCAAAATGAAAGGCAGTGCTTTTCACTAGTTCGCCGAAGGCTCCGAGTGCCTTTACACAATCTTGATCGTCAAGGCAGATATCAAAGCCGATGTACGCAATGGCGTGTTATATCAAGTCTATTTCAACTATTTTAACATATTATTGTTCCAAAATTGAACATCAATCGTTAATCTTTAAGTTCAGAATAATCAGTGTATATCTGAAGGATAACAATCAACAAATTTCTCAGCGACAAACTAAAAGATATGAAACGTACATAACGAAGTTTTAGATGGCTAGTTGGTTTTAGTTTATGTATATTATTGTACTACACATGTTCCACTACACTACAAAACACATACTTTTATGCTGTTCCATGGAATCCATCCTAGTTGCAACACTGTACTTGATCCAAAAAACAACAAATTCAACAATCTATATGTTGATGCCAACAAAACGCTTCTAAATTCAAATGAAACTTTAGAAAATTGGAGCCAAGCCTATATGTGTACTATAGGGAAGGGGACATCCCATATGTTCCCTATTCCTCCTTTGGATGACAAAGGAATGTAATCTATTGCTTGTTGATCTCAAAATAGTCTATCAACCTAATGTATCATATGTCACTTTGGTTCCTATCACTTTTGCTTTAAATTTTTTGCATAAAAATCATCCTTTCTCTGCGTTCCTTGATCTTTCCTTGATTCAAAGATGGCTGCATCAAATTGATTGTCCAATGGAGTCTTAGGTCAAAACATGAAGGAGCCATATGATGGCACAAGCAATCAAACAAATAGCTTTTGGTATAGGATAGAAGACAGAACTTTCAAATTGTCCAAAGTTCAATATCTTTTTGTAGGTTAATTAGATAGAAAGAAAAACAACATAAGGATCATATCAAAGACCCTAAAAGAGAGTTGTCGCTATTATCTTCAGACTATTGGGGAATAAACTTTGTGTTCTATGTAATTGTATGGAACACAGGTAAAATTATGTATATCTTGTTCGTTTCAAACCCTGTCCATGAATTGTTAGTTGTTGATTTTAACTCGTCGTTACATTTAAAATTTGAAAAAGATTAAACCTTAGATTAATGAAACTCATGAGGGTTTAAAATATTATACAGCAAATGAAACATAAGCTATGAAACTCGTTATTAGTATTTATTAATCTCACCTCATGAACGTACTGACCTATCGTGCATCCTCAGGATGGAATTTATCGTACAAGATGTCATTAGAGTTTCCTCATTGTTAACAAATAGTTGCCAAAGATAGAGCAATGATGCTAAATAATCATTGGTCCAAAAACTAAAACATACACGCCATCAAATCTAATCTACAAAACTAATTTCCTTCATTCAAATTTCACCCTAACCTTTCTCTTTAGGACCACAAGATCATAAAAAGACAGCCATTGAACTACCAAAATCATAGATCAATTAGCTGGACCAAAAAAGAGAATCAAAATTGAGTTTTCCACTTTATAAAATACTCCTATCAATATAATACCAATAACAAAAAAAACCCAGAAAAACCCAGTAATCAAAATCCCATTTTGCCAACACCCAATTGAAATCTTTCACTGTGTCATCAATCTCAAATCTCCAGTTCGATGATATAAATGATCTTTCATCAACCTCAAATTCCAAGACCACCCTTATATTCTTTTTCTGTCTTCCCCTTATCCAATTGCTTCCTCTATCATTGATTTCATCTCACCGATTCAAGACAAGCCCTTGTCAGGTCCAAATTTTTAATGGGTTTCAACAGCTAGACTTTGTTTCTTGAATTGATTGCAAGCGTGAAAATTTAAAAGGACCCATTGCCCATTTGAAATCCAAGATTCAAGGTACCAAGTGCACCAGCTCCATCACCCATGAACAGTGCTGTTACATGTTGCTTTCTTTGTCCAAGGACACATTGCCCATAAATTTCTCCACATACCCATCTGGTCTTTTCTGCAAAAAAATTGGATCTTGTTTCCTGGTGACACAAATTCTTTCTTACCCATACCTTGTTCTTGGTGTTCCTGTGGATTTGAGCACACTCAGAATCCAGGTCTCAGTCCCTGTCCGGGATCTGAATGTTAGGTTATAAGGTTATTCCCACATCGATCGAGGAATTTACAGGTTTATAAGAAGAGTGTAGGCCTATTATTTCGAGACGTGTTTTAAATCCGTGGTTGGTGGGTCACTTGGGTGATTTATAGATAGATGTGTACATATATGTGAGGAGAAGCTTTGGGTTTGGCGAAGGGAAAGTTGTTTATGGAAATGGTGAGGAGGTGTTGGAGACCATTGGTTCATGATTATGAGATTGAGGAGAGCAAAAGAGGTGATGGATTGTTATGGCAAAGGGGTTTGGGTCAACATATGAATGGTGAATTCTCCATGGCTATGATGCAAGCTAATGGGGAGATGGAGGATCAATGTCAGCTCGAATCGGGTCCGATTAGTTCAGGTGATTCGAGCATTCATGGGACGTTTGTTGGTGTTTATGATGGACATGGAGGCGCCCAAGCTTCAAATTTTGTGAATGACAAACTGTTCCTCAATCTCAAAAGTATGTGTTCTATGTTTATTTGGGTTGCTTTCATGTTCTGTTATTGTTCAGAAGTTGTTTTTGAGTTACCATGTTGTTGGTTCCTGTAATCTTCTTAGGTATTTTTCCCCCTTTTATGATCATGTGATTTTTTAACTTTTTTAATTAGAGGATCTGGTTGAAGGTATTTGAGGCACAATTCTTTAAAAATAATTCATATACTTACCCGTTGGATTCTTATTATAGCTCCTCGGCTTTCGGTTCAATGCCCAATTCCTACCTCTTAATAAGGTGACGGTGAAGAAGAAAGACCCAGTCCCGCTGGTGGCTGATACTGGAGTCTCACTCTCTTCTTCT
>JAOVYX010022643.1:0-14360 GCA_035668315.1 Drosera spatulata
CTAGAATAGTTATAGCTTAAGTTAGTTTAGTTGGACATTTCCGATTTTCCCTGTGGGTTCGACCGTTACTTTCACTTCTACATTAATTCTATATTTATAGAGTGAAAGTGAGTGCTCATAAATATTAATTTGATGTGTTAACGACAGCACGCATCAGCAAGGTATCAATCTGATCCTAAGGAGTCCCACTATACTACAATTAAGAGAATCCTGAGATATCTCAAAGGAACTCTTAATCTGGGTATATGGTATCCAAAAGGTTTCAGATTTTTTACTAACTGGTTATTCAGATGCAGACTTTGTAGGTTGCAGGGTTGACAGGATAAGCACAAGTGGTACATGCCAATTTTTAGGTGTAAGGTTGATTTCTTGGTTTAGCAAGAAGCAGACCACAATCTCAACCTCTACTGCAGAAGCAGAATACATAGCTGCAAGAAGCTGTGCTGCACAAGTACTTTGGATGAGGTCTCAGCTTGTAGACGGCTAACATTTTCTAAAACAAACATATTTTGTGACAACACGACTGCGATGGCTATTTCTGAAAACTCAGTTTTTCATTCGAGGACCAAGCACATTGATGTTAGATATCATTTTATCAGAGATCATGTGCAGAAAGGTCACATAAAGTTGGAATACATTCCAACAGAAAAAAAAATTGCAGACATTTTTACAAAACTTTTAGATGAAAATAAATATATCATGTTCAAAGGAGAGGTAGGCATGATAAATTTTAATGAGTAAAATGGCCATGTATACTGCTCTACTGCTCTACTGCAGGTGTAGATACAGACGAGCAGGATTTTTAAAAATGGGTTTAATGATTTCAAAGAGTGCAGACGAGTAACTTTGCTCTACTGCTCTACTGTATGTGCAGATGCAGACGAGAAGACTACCTGAAACGCACTCAGTGCTTTTCAAGTGATGCAGACGAGTTACTTTCCTCTACTGCTCTGCTGCACAAGCCATGCATACTAGAGACAAGTGTCACTCTACTGCTCCTATTTTTGGAAAGAAATCTTTTCATAATTATCTCCTTGATTTTCGCAAAGGGAAGAGTAATTTTAGGAAACTATGTAACGGTTACTTTTTGATTTCAAACGATTAAAATCTACAGTAACTATAAAAGGAGAGAAATCATTTCAGAATTCACTTTAGAATTCTTTCTCTCTCTCCCGAGCGATAGACAAACCCTAATTCTCTCAATTCTCCTTCTGATCACTTCCAAACTCTCAATTCAAAACTCTTTCTGAAAAACTTTGCTAATCTTAACACTCGTGAAAAAAATGGCCGACAAATCCACATCTTTCACACCCTCCAAATCATCAAGGCCACAAGTGAGCCCTACAAAGGAAGTTTTACAAACAGGTGTGGTTGTTGACTTTAAGACTCTCACACACGAGTCTGATAAAGTCAGAGAAGTTGAAGATTCAATCCAAGAAGCCGGACTGAAGTACTTGTGCGAGACCACTAGCCACATCTTTGACAAAGAAGTTATGGATCTGATTGAAAAGGCTAGGGTTTCAAGGAACTTCCAAGAAATCAATTACATTCACAAGAAGACAGTGATTCAAATCACTGTGGATGAAATAGCTCGTATTTTCAGACTGCACAATGATGGCTCAAGGATAATTCCCCTAAGCGTTATCATAGACGGACGGCTCGTAATACTCGAAACTGAACATCAGAAGGAAGGGATAAGGACGATGAAGAAGTTCTTGGCAAAGGAACAAAAATTCCTTGCAGACGTAGTCATGAAAACCATGATGTCCAGGGAATACTCAAAGGACCAGATCTCAAGAGATCATCAGGTGATCATGTATGCCATCTTCATAAAACACCAAGTGAAATGGGCTAGCTTGATGATGTATGAACTAGCCAGTGAAATAGAGGCCAGACAGCCTCTCTACAACAGACTACTAAGCATCATTCTGAAAGATAAGTTGAAGTTGTTTGATGCTCAAGGAAGACCATGGACTGTGTCGAAGCAAATCAACATCAAAACGATTAACAGATTGCCAACAAGACTGGCAAAAGCAGAAAAGTCACTGCAGCACAACCACAACCCGAGAAGGAGATGCAGACATGCAGAATGAAGAAGACGGTATAGACATGCAGACCACTACTGCATTGTGCAGAAGGGCGATGCACTTGCAGTAGTGCAGACGAGCGAAGCATCAAATGCAGCATTGCAGACGACTAAAGAACCTGCAGAACGACAGATGATACAACCAATCACTCCTGTTGAGGAAGGCTCATCCTCAAGAACACTTCCCTAAAAGATTCTTGAAGTAGCAGCTCTACATGACTCAAATGTAGCTCTCGAGTTCATAAGGGGAGATGGAGATGAGAACCTGCCATAGTTCATACTAAGCTCAATGATGAGCTTTGAAGAAACTCAGGAGGGTCCTCAAGCTGCATTCAGAAGGGAAATGTTTATGAGGGGAAATGATTGAGGATATTGAAGCAAAACTACGTACCCTTGACACTTCAACTCCACAAGGAGTCTCCACTACAACAACTGGATAACCATAACTGGAAATATAGCAGACGAGCCTGCCACAACAACAACAACCATCACTGTAGGTAAAAAAACAACAACTTTGGTTCCCGACACTAATATGTCTCTTGTTCCATATGCAGATGATGATGATGAACTAGAGATTATCCAAGTGCGAACAATAGAAGAAGTCTGGGCAGCTGAGGAACAAGCAGAAAACCCAGAGGAAAGAATAAAATTTGAAGAAGCACTTCAATATGTCAAAGAACTGAGGAAGAAGGCCAAAAAACACAGAGCACATACTTATGCTCTCCTAGGAAAGCCTCAGAAGGAGACAATGTTATAGGAATTTGCTAAGTAGCACAAACTCAGCAGGAGAAGGACAATAGTGAGCAGTATACCTGAGCCAATCCCTAAAAAAAGAAGATGAACAGCTTGCAGAAGAATGGAGGAAAATGGATGAAGCTCTTGAAGCAGATGTAGAACAGATTCACAAAGAGGCTGCACTACAAAGAGCCACTCAGCAGACAACTCTGCAACAGACTGCTCTGCATACTAGGCTGCAGAGGAAACTACCTTCTACACTACCTCCAGTTGCTCCTTCAAGAAAAGAAAGACCTCAAAGAGCAACAGACATAAATTGATTCCATCAGGACCTCGAAAGTTGTTCACCATTCGTCCCGATGGATCCAAAACACTGATAGGGGACATCACAGGTATGACGGAAGGAGAAATCAAGCAGATGGCCCTACTACAATAACAAGCTGCTAAAAAGAAGGAAAGACGAGCAGAACCTTACATACGCTTCAGTGGAGTATTGAAGTGAAAGGACTACACACTAAAGACGGGCAGACATAGACAAGCTCAACTGCACCAAGTCGAGTTTGTTCACTCAAAAGAAGTACGATTGGAGGTGAAAAGAATTATTGGCAAGCATGTTCGAGCAACAACGTATGAAATCCAGGAGTACTTGTCCAGACCACAAGTTGGAAGACAACCATCTCATGGGGGCGGAGATGATGGTGATGATGAAGATCAAGGCAGAGATAGCCATCTTGATAAACTAATTGATGAAGTTGCAAGGGAAGGAGTCCTCCAACAGATACAAAAGGGTATTGAGATGCAGACCAACAAAGCTGATGCAGCAGAACCAACAATGGAACAAACTGCAGCATAGGAGGTAGCTGCAGTAAAGCAGACCACCTCAACAGTTGCAGACGAGCAGACGAGCTTGGGCCCTACAATAGAGCAAACTACTAAGGCTAAGGAGCAGACAACCTCAGTGTCTGCAATAGCGCCTGCAGACGAGGCATTGTACATGCAGACTACTCCAGCCATTACAGAAGCTACAGTAGAACAGACCACTAAGGTTCAGGAGCAGGCGAGTACGGCAATGACGACGGGCACTGTTCCCGCGGTCGAGCAACTCTTCCAACCTTCACTCAAACAATTAATGCAAGACATGGAGAAATGCCAAGTCCAAATACCTGAAGAAACACCAGGTGTCCTTGCAGAAGCACTCAAGATTCTAGAGACTAAAGTGCAAACTGCAGAAGAGAGTTCAGCACAAGGAATAACACTCTCAACTCTCAGGAGGCACTTGTTCGAGGACACCCCATCAATTTAGCACATGCAAGGGGACATTTCTCTAATCCACATTCAATTCACTCCATAATCATCATTCAGATTGTAGTAGACAACTGAAGATCCCTCTTCAGTTAGATTTTCCCAAGGACTGCTATATGGAGCCACCTCCAATATTCCCATGACTCCTCAAACAGCCATTAGGAATCTCAAACTGGGAATGGAAGAAGCCAAGCTACCTCAGCACACGGAGACTCCGGTGTCAACAAGAATCGGATCTGTATCCAGGAGGAAGCAGACTGCCAAAACACTAGAAACCTCCCCATCTAGCATTGATGAATGGTTGCATCAACTGGATCAAAATCTCTACGAAGTCAAACAATGGACCAAGGACGATCTGCATGATTTTGTCAAAGTACTCCATCCTCTTGCAGATGACCTTACAGCAGAGAGGAATAGGATAGAGGAAAACTTTGATGCTTTCCATGAATTGCTTGAAGGGCTCTCAAAGGTATTAATCAAACAAGCATAAAAGGTCATCGGCATCAGTTTGCGACATTATGTTAAGACAACGTCAAACTACAACCATTTGCACACCGCATAGGCTTTCAAATTTCAGAAACTTACAGACAACCATCCAGGAGACACAGAGTCAACTACAGACTCACATGCTCAACAATGACAAGAGACTCACTCTCTTGGAGTCAACCATCAGGAGAGCCACCGCTACACAAAACAATATAGCAGCTGAGCTAGCGACATTGAAGGCAATAGTCAACGACCTCTCCATGAGTATTATTGCAAACAAAAAGTGGGAGAAGACTGTAATTGAGAGGACTACAGTAGAGCAACCTCAAGGGCAGCAAAGGTCTCAGGGGGAGGCAGCTCCACCAAGGTCTGCAGCAGAGGAAAAACAGCCTATAGCAGAGCAACCAAGGTCTACAGCAGAATGGACAAGCAGTAGACATGCAGCAGAATAACAAAGGAAGAAACAAAAGCACAAAGGGCCAGAGGTTCTACAACAGGATTATCCTTCCAAGAGAGGATGGAAAAATTAATCCATAGGGAAAATGTAACTCCTCTAGATTCCACAAAATTTTTTTAGAAATAGATGTATAGGTTTTCTTGCTGTTAGAATTTCTTAGGAGTTTTGTTTGCATCAATTTAGGGGGAGATTGATAGGAATGTGCCATCCCTCCGCTTGTATAGAAATTGATGAACAAAACTTCAGAAGAAATTATGTATGTAATAGATGCTTATGCAGTAACTATTAGTTAGGTAGTTGCAGACTAGGGCCGCATGAGACACAACAGAGTGCAGCAGACCACTGGTGCAGCAAGGTACAACACACCAAGGCAATGCAGACTACAAGGGGGTAAAAATGACAGGCCAAAGATCATTTACATACAACAACAAAAGTGTCTCAGCGTTCTCATGATCTAGGACCATTTTGTTATTCAAGGCAAGTTCCAGCAGTAAAGAGAAGTGAGTTGAGTTGTAGAAGACTGAGTGCAGTGCTTGGTGCAGACGAGGCTATACTAGTAGGCTGAGCAGATGAGGTCTGGAAGGTGTTGAGTGGGAGCTAAGTTGTAGCAGACTGACTGCAGTACTTGGTGCAAGTAAAGTTGCAAAAAGACTGTATATGAAAACTGTGCAGCAGAGCTCATGCAGTCGAAGGTGCAGCAGAGGCCTGCAGTAGAGGTTGTGCTGCAGAGGCGTGCAGTAGACCTGGTGTATGAGGCTCGGTATAGTATAAGTTGTACTGTAATAGAAAGGAACAAGGAATGGGCCAAAAATGAGAAGCTGAAGCAAAGGTGATGTGTACTGGATCAGAAAAGATGAACCAGGTCAGTCTACTGTAATAGAGGATAGAGCTGTCACTGTTAGATAGTACAGTCATGGGTTCTGTTTCTCTGAACCTATAAAAGGGGATTCACAGCGTAGAGAATAAGGTTGACGAGTCTGAGAAAAACTTGAACATCATTTCAAAGCTTTCAAACGAAGAAAATCCCTTGGAGACTCGCTTTGCGTGAGCTGAATTGAAGATTTAGGGTTCGTGAAGAAGGTTCACTAGTCTGCAAGTGAAGAACAGCAACTGTAGCTGAGCACTGCAAGATCTAGGTTCTTTATCCTTTATCAAGTACGATCTTGCTATAAAGGGGTTATCTTGTAAGCCAAAAACAAGAACTAGTGAACCTTCTCTTGGCTTGACTACACTGGTCACCAAGGAAAGACTGGACTAAGCTTCTGTTACTTATTGGTAACAGATGGCTTAATTAGAATAAAAATCCTGTGTCATTTAGTTTTCCGCACTATTCTTCATTGCTAGAACTGTTAGCAAAGAACTTAAAATTCCAAAGAGACAAACATTTTAAGTTTAAGTCTCAAGTGCAGAACTTACGCAAGTTGTAGCAGGCTCAGATGGTGTAGACTAGCCTATAACTCTACTGCACTACCTGAAAATTTTGTTGAGAAAACTTGTTCACCCCCTCCTTTAGGTATTTTCTGGGACTTTCAAAGAGGACATGTATAGAGTTGTTCTCCTAGGGTTTCCTGTGGAGAGTGAGTATCCGTCAGGGAGTGTGAGTCTACCTTCGTCGTTGATTACTTCGGGTGAACAAGGCAATATGTTGAGGCTTGTGTGGGTGCGTTGGGGCATTGATTGAAAATTACATCGGAGGACAGAGGGTCAGTGGTCTTTTAAGCGGAAGATGGGGGATCTGAGGATGCATTTATGGATAGGAAATTGGTGACCAAACTTCTATCGCCAAGAGCCATTTCGGTTGAAACACTAAGGGTTTCAGTGATAAAGCGTGGATTATCAAGGGAGACGTCGAGTGTAAAGCCATAGGAGACAATGACGTTATTTTCAAGTTCAAGGCTAAACGAGATTTGGAGTGGGTAATGGAATGTGGTCCGTGGCATTACGAGAATAATGTGCTGCTGTGGTGCAGGTACGACGCCGCAAAGCGGCTTACACATTATCGCTTCACTAACATGGCAATTTACATGCAGTTTGACCAGCTCCCACTAGGTTATCTTCGACCTGAGGTTGCAATAGTCATTGGTAGCAAGATGGAGAAGGTCATAAAGGTGGATATTGGTGATACTTGATAGATAAAAGGAAATGTTGTTCGGGTGAAAGCAGAAAGGGACATTACTCGTTCATTGGTCTGAGATACGTGCATAGTGTTGAGGGGTGGATCCAAGACCTGGATCCTAGCTACCTGTGAGAGGGTTTCCCATTAGTGTTTTCGTTATGGCATAATCGGGCATAGAGACAGTGAGCGCTCATGTGATCCTGACTGGCGTCTTGAAAAAGGGGAAGGTCTTACGGAATATTTTCAATATGGTGCTTGATTATGAGTAAATCCCCTAAAGGGACAAGGTTCCGGTTCTGGATTTATGAAAATACGGGAGCAGCCGCCAAAGGCAAGGGTCCATCATATGCGATCAGAAGGGGATCAAACTTCAGACGGTCGATGGACATGACAGTTGATGAGGTAAGAGACGAGCCAGGTTTGGAAACTATCTCAACTGGCATTAATCAAGGCATGGATCATGGGATTTCAATTTCAAATCAATGCTTGAACAAAAAAAGTTCATTGTGTACGAATTTGGAAGAAGGTATCTGTGGAAGAGGAAACTTCACCCACGGAGTGTTTGAATAAGGTTTGCCAACTAGTAGTGAAACTTTCCAAAATATTATGGGGCCACAATGTAAGGAGCCAGTTCAACCAAGAAGGTTCAATACATGTGGGGTAAGAAGAACTCCCCGTATGGAGGAGGGCCTGACGTTTCTGCCCAAACAGCCAAGGCTTCGGGAATGAAAACCCACTTGATTAAGGTCAAAAAAGCCTATTGAAGGAGGAGTGAGGCTCAAAAGGTGTGTCATCTGGCTGGATCATTACATTGCCTTTACGATATCACCAACCAGCCGCAGAAAAGATTAAGGTGGGACGATGCACCCTAGTCAGTTCCTAAATCAGATTCAGATGTGTATGTGGCTACTCTTTGGGTTATTCCTCGGGAGAGCGGCGAATAAAGATGATGCTTAGGTGAAATTATTAAGGATTGAGGAATGTCTTTACAATTCGAGCGCTTAAGCTGTTTCTTAAGAAAGAAATTCCTTATCTCGTTTTTCTCTCAGAAACTAGGTTACGTACGAGAGATCTGGACCGTCTTAAAAGGAGAGTTGGGTTCAAGAGTGGAGTGGCGACGGACAAGGCTGGACAAGGTTGGGGTTTGATCCTTCTGTGGGATGATGAGATCCATGTAAGGATGAGAAAAATATGTCCGTATTTCATTGATGCCATGATTGAAGAAGATGATCGGGGTTTGAAGTGGTGTTTCATGGGATTCTATGGAAAATTGAGAACCTCTTAAAGATCTGAAGCTTGGTGTACTCAAACACATCTTGCTATAGAGGTTGATCTACCGTGAATTTATGGGAGAGACTTCAATGAGATCCCGATCAGTTCAGAATTGTTTGGAGGTCAACCTTGGGACAATCAATTGATGCAAGGGTTTCGTGAGGCCTTGGGGCGGTGTAGATTGAAGGACTTGCGGTTCTCCGGCCCTAAATTTACTTTTGGATGGAAGGTTAGAGGAGGTGATAGGTGTGAGTGCGATTAGATCGGGTGGTGATAGAAATATGCTATCCCTCTAATTGTATATAAATTGATGAACAAAACTTATAAGTATTAGTCATAATGTTGTTAGTGTGCTTAGGCTGGAAATTAGTTAGAAATCTACAGTGTAGGTTAGATGCTTAAGAGCAGACGGTCATAGATGGAGATCATTGTGGGGCAACCAGATGCAGACTACTACAAAGAATTTCGACAAAGCAGTTAAGACATGCATGGACAACAAAAGACCTGCAAATGCTTCAAGATATGGGATCAATCTTGCAGACAAGGACCAACATAGCAATGCACAAAGGATTGCATCAGATCTGGGTGGAGAGAAGGTTGCAGTAGTGACTGGGTGCAGACGAGGTCTTAACGGTGTTAAGTGCAGACTGAGTTGCAGCAGACTGGAGTGCAGTAGAGATGGTAGCTATGGTTGGGGGAGAAGTGAGTTAAAATGAAGACGAATAGGAAGAAGAGGGTTCACTACTCTGCACTGAAGAATAGAAACTGCAGTAGAGTCTAGCAAAGGATCTAAGTTCTTAACCTTTGACAAGTTCGCTATCTTGTAAAGGGGTTGTCTTGTAAGACAAAAACATAAGATAGTGAACTCACCTCTTGGATTGAGTATATTGGTCACCAAGAAAAGAGTGGACTAAGCTCTCGATTATCAGTTGATAACAAGTGTCTGAACCAGTATAAATCCTATGTTCGTTACCTTAGATCATCTAGAAATCATTGCAAAATAAGGCAATCTGTCATTGACATCTCAAGTTAATCAATCTAGACTTGTTCCTATTTTTCGATATGAAAGGACCTAAGAGAGTGATCAAGGGTGTAGTAGAACAATGAAAATGTCTTGGGCATCGAACTCAACGTCTGGGTATGTCTTTGAAGTACCTCAAAAATTGCGGAGGGTGGGTGTCGCCTTGTCTAACTAGAATAGGAAGAAGTTTAGGGTTACACAAATAGGCATTGAAAGGAAGTAGAGGTATCTGACAAAGGTACAGTTTGATGCAATGAATGATTCTAGCCTGGATGAGATAGCGCGAGACAAAACTCAGTTGGGCGAACTTCAGGACACGGAAGAGCTTTATTGGGCGCAGAGATCCAGGGTGTGATGACTTTAGGAAGGAGATCGAAATACCAAATTCTGTCACGCGAGAGCTAGTTATCGTCGTTGGAGGTATCATATTAAAGGCCTAGTAGACGAGGGGTGTAATTGGGTTGCTGGTCCTTGTCACCTGAGAAGTATGATTCAATAGTTCTATGTTGGTTTATTATCATCTCATGCTTGTAGGTTAGATGAGCAAGTGCTTGAGCATGGTGAACCAGATTATCTGCCACAGCCCGCTTCAAGCGGATGAAGTGGTAGCAACACGTTGGGGCCATATAGCTTCAGTTCTTAGTTCTACAAGTCCCACAGGAAAATAGTAGGAGGAGATGTGGCAAACCTGGTCCTTGACATCTTACGAGGACAGGGCAAGCTGAAGGAAATAAATCACAGGTTCATCGCTTTATGTCCAAAGAAACGCTACCTCGAGAAGATAAGAGAGTATCGTTACATCAGCTTATGCAACGTTATATATAAGCTAGTATCCAAGGCTTGGACCAATCAACTACGGTATGCCTTCCCTCACTTGATCTTGGGAACCTAGGGCATGTTCATCAAGGATAGACTCTGATAATGTTATTATTGCGTCCGAATCTATGCACCATAAGAAGAACAAGAAGAAGGGTGCCAATGGTGCTTTTGCCATGAAGCTAGATATGACAAAGGCGAATGATCGAGTAGAATGGATGTTTGTGGAAAAGGTCATACAACTGATGGGCTTCTCTGACGACTGGATTTCTCTGGTGATGCAAAGCATTACTTCAGTGACATACTCAATCCGGGTTCATGGCCGTCCTACTGAGCCCTTCACTCCATCTCGAGCTCTCCATCAAGGTGATTCCGTTTCCCCTTACATCTTTATCATGTGTGTTGAAGCGATGTCGTTCTTATTGCAGGATGCAAAGGAACTGGGACGTCTTGCTAGTTTGGGTGTTTACAGAGGTTCCCCTAGTGTAACGCACCTGTTCTTTATGGATGATAGGTTGATCCTATGGAAGCCTTAGAGATGAGGCGCATTCTGCAAGCCTATGAGAATGCATCGGAACAATAAATTAACAAGGAGAAATCCACGTTCAACTTTAACCAGAACACTCCCGCAGAAGTCAGAAGCGCATTTGTGTCAATCTTGGGGATGTGTGAAGAGGCTGACTTAGGATTATATTTGGGTATGCCTCTGGTATGTTGGCGATCCAAGAAGGTGCTATTCACTGGAATCAAGGACAGAATGTGGAAGGCGCTGCAAGGGTGGGATATGAGACTTTTATCTATGGCGGGAAAGGAGATTCTCGTCAAAGTGATTTTGCAAGCTATTCCAACATATATTATGTCTTGTTTTTGCATTCCTGAGGGGACAGTGGAAGATCTCAACTGGATTTGTAATCACATTATTCGGGGTTCAAAACACGGGACGAAGAAAATCCATTAGATGAGCTGGAACCATTTATGTTTGCCTAAATCTCGAGGTGGCTTGGATTTTAGGGAATTTGGAACTTTCAACGAAGCACTTCTTGCAAAACAACTGTGGAGACTATTTCAACACCAGGATTCTCTAGCAGCGTTGGTGCTAAAAGCCAAATACTGCCCCCGAACCTCGCTTCTAGAGGTGATTTTGGGTAATAACCTCTCCTATACTTATAGGAGTTTCATCTCCGTCAAATCCCTTCTTCAGCTTGGTCTATACAGGAGACTGGAACGGGTCAACATACTCGGGTGTTTAACGACCCATGGGTGCCAAGACTATTGGATTCACGCATACCACTCTCCGCGGATCAGGTCCCATTGGATACAAAGGTGGATGTTCTGTTTGATGAACACTAAAACACGTGCCACAGTGATTTCATTCGAGCATGCTTTTCTCCTGTAGTTGCAAGAGCGACCATGAGTATCCTAATGGGTCTTGCTTCTAGGGATGATTGGTTGGCATGGAGTCTCAATAAAATTGAAAATTTTTCAATGCGAAGTGCATATAAAGCCTACTTCTGCTACGGATTCCTCGAGCCATTGCAAGGGGATATGCCAGACTTCGAATGGAAAGCCACATGGAGACTGGATATCTCTCCAAGAACCCGATTATTCCTCTGGCGAGCTGTAAGTAAATGTCTACCCATGGGAACGAATCTTATAAAAAGAGGCTTGGTCTTGGATCCAGTCTGCGCGATATGTGGTAAAGAACATAAGTCGACGATCCACGTCATGGTCTCATGCCGGTTTGTGAAGCAGGTTTGGAACAACTGTTCTACCAATCTCCTTCCCGTACAGGAGTATAACACTTTTGAGGCGTGGTTCACCAAAATGCTGGCAATGATTATCAGCAAAATTTGGACGAACAAGAACGAAGTGGTTCATGGAGGCTACTCTAAATCGACAAGTTCCCAGTTCGTTGACGAAGCAGCATGTGCTGGTAAACGACCGTAGATGGCATCCACCCAATGATGGTTTGTGAAGATAAACACGGAGTCAGCCAAGAAAGACCCTGGTGTGGCCAGCGCGGGAGCAGTGTTTCGAATCACTATAGGGGAACTATTGCAAGCCGGAGGAGAAAATTGGTTATCCGTTCAAGAACCGGAGGTGGGTGAGGCCTTAGCAGTGCATATAAGGCATTGAAAATCGCAAGGGAAGTGGGACCAAGGAGAATTGTGATTGAATCCGACTCTCAATGGATAATGGGCATGCTTAGTTCGAGGAAGGGTGATATATCGATTCTGGACAGTATTATACAGGATTGTGTTATTGATTCCATTTTTTCAAGAATTTGTTTACTCTTGGGTCAAAAAAAAGAAGCGAACCGGACAGCCCATGAAATGGCGACCTATGTTTTGGAATGTCGTAGATTAGGCGATGACCATCCCTTCATTATTGTCTTAAAATAATAAATAAAAAATTATCCAAACATATAATTTTGAAAAAATAATTTCAAAAACATACATCCAAGATTTTAATTCTCAAACTATACAATTTGAACGTTTCTCTTTTCTCCTCCCACAATCTCATCTTCCTCCTCATTCTCCTCCTCCTCCTCCTGTTATTCTCCATCTCCGATCTCTCCGACTCCACATCCGCCCTACTCGCTCTCCGCTCCGCTGTCGTCGGTCACACCCTCACCCTCTGGTCTCCTTTCGTCGTCTCCACCATCACGTCTCCGTGCTCAACAATAATAGTCCTAGGTACATGGTAAAGCTCAAGGACTCTTCTGATCAGTCAGTCTTCTCAGGTGAGTCATAGCCATAAGGATTCTTACTATAACCAACTTCCACTGATCGCGGCACATCTCTACGATCCAATATTTGACAGGTTCATGGGATTTTCAAGTGGATTTATATGCGAAATGTGGACGGTCGAGAATGCAAGGAATGTGTTCGACGAAATGTGTGGGAGGAACAATGCTGATCAAATGTTAAACGATTTTATTATAAGAGTTTTGTGTTTTTTTGGCATTATTTTCTTTATCATTAGAATATTTTTTTGTAATGCAGCATGTGTCAATAAAATTTTTTTTCCCCTTCAAACGCTCTGTTTTTTCCTTCAGACGTCCTGTTTCGAAACATAACGCCTGAGTAAAATGACGCTCAGTTTCGAAACATAGCGCCTAAATTAAGTGACGCTCTGTTTCGAAAGAGAGCACCTAAATTAAGTGACGCTCTGTTTCGACGAGATAGCCGGATTACGGCGAGGTCTCCAGCCAGGTGACTGGATTCTGGCGGGGTCTCCGACGATGTGGTCGGATTTCGACGATATCTCCGAGCGGTGCTCGGATTCCGGTAACGTTTCCGATGAGGTGGTGACGATGATGGAAGTTGGAGTGGATGTGTGGATGGGTATCGGATGAAAAAGATGTGGGGTTTGAATATGTTATTTCAAATTTTGTATATTTTGGAAATTATGTTTTCTTGTATAGTTTTTTGTAATTATTTTCATCAATGTATAGTTTTGGGGAAATCACCCAATAATAAAAAAAGTAATATCTTTTGTCATAAAGAACAATTTATAAATTATAAAGAATTTAAATATTAAAAAATTGAATTATTTTATTTAAATTATAATAGAATAATACTCCACTAGATTAAGGTTCATTAACTTCAATATATGAAAACAAATTATATTAAAGCGTTAACAATATATAAATATCTCTATATAATATATAGGTAATTAATATAGGGAATCTATTGGATGACTGAGTAAAAAACTATGGAGATAAGAATAGAGATAAGAAAAACTGTATTATAGAGATAAGAATAGAAAAATTGTATTATAATACCTTGTCAAGAATCCTTGTAAGACCTCGAGATTTGGAAATGCTTCAGAGGCGTCACCGTCATAATTTAATGGTGCGGGCTGGATTTAAGACCTACCTAGACGGTCATACGGTTGATACCAATTTAGAAACCCCTACTAAAGATATGGAGATAAAGAAGTAGAGAGTCAATCCCACAGGGAACAACAGTGCCTCAATCATAACTAATTCAACTTAAATAAAACTCAATCCCGCACTGTGTGTGCAGAAATGATAAATTTGGGGGGGGGGGGGGGGGGGGGGGTG
>JAOVYX010022644.1:0-14360 GCA_035668315.1 Drosera spatulata
ATACGCGTAGATAACCCTGTGAGGTTGTCAGGTTGTGGGGTATCTCGCTGCAGGAGACCCTTGGGCGTCGTTACAGGAGACCCTTGGGCCGCGTATCTGTATAATATTTAAGTAAACTTGTGGACTTAGTATGATGATGCTTTAAGTGTAATTTTATTTATTACTTATTCTAATCCCGGTTAAGTTGAATTGCCTGGCCAGGATTTGTAAGACCCTGGCGGCAATAATGCTACGAGGGTTTTCTACAAAAAGATCGGAAAACTTGGGGCGTTACATAAAGCCTTGAAAACGACAACCTAAATACATAATGAATATCAAACAAAAAAAGGGGGAGTAGGCTAGTTTAAAGAGTAAGAAGTTAGACTTAGACTACTGACTTCATAAAAATAACATTAGAAAAAAAAATTATAACAAATGATGGAAAGTAAATTGGTACCACGATATAATGATTTATGTGGTTTATCCTCTCCTAGTGTTACGTCCATGAATAACCGACAAGTATTTCTATTATCCAGGTGAATTTTTCTTAGAAGAGAATTTATCCTTCAACTCACTAATTTTATGATACACGTAGCTTAAACCTAGCAAAAAATAATATTATAATATTTAGGACAATCTCTAATTTTTTTTGATAAAGGCGTCCAAATCGGACACTAAATTCTATTGCTCTTCTCAAGATTACATAGAGTTAAGATTGGTTCCGGGAGAACGAGCTTTCATTCTCTCCTACGATGACACTCGAAAACAAATCTCACAATTGTATTGAAGGTTATATATTTAAATCTAAGAAAATATTTGATTAATTAAATCAAATATGACGATGGAATATTTTGGATGATTAGTTGAACGCGCCAATAAACGTTACGAACGAATATCGTTACATTTTTATAACGTTATAAACGTTGCGCGTAAGGACTATCGATTTAATCCCAAAAATAATGAATTATGACTCGGGAGACCATATTTTCATACACGGGATAAATCTATCGATGCAAATAGATTTTTCATGGATTAATATTGCAAAATTTGGGTGATTAATGGACTGAGCGAGACGTATCGTGGGACGGCATAGGGTATTTTTCACCACACCCTCACCCACCTCCACTTCTCCCTCACTTTTCTTCCACTCCTACCTCCACTCTTCTTTCCCACTCCCATCATTGTCCGCCACCACAACCACCATCACTTCCACACTCACCTGCCGCCCTCATCGACCAGCCACCATTACAATCAACACCACGCCAACGCCGCCATCATCTCATCATAAACATTTTTTTCATCTTATCATCAATCCAACTCCGTCAACATCGCACCACCACCACCACGCCGTGAGAACAAGGGCAGCAGCGGGCCGGGAGAAGGATCAACGCCAGCAGCTCGGCTAGGAGACATCAACGGATCCATTCGTGTGATCGTGTGTATTAAGGATCATCGATAATCGAGGTAACCTCACTCGTCCGATACACCTCTTTTATTCGTTCACACGATTCAAACACGTTCGTTCATTTTTGAGACGTGTTTATGCTGTGTTTGATGTGTATATAATGGTTTGGATGCGTTGTGGTGTGAATTGAGGAATCCGGTGTTCGGGCAGAGAGTTTTCCTGCAGGATTCTGGTCAGTGAACAGTCACGCCTGCGATCATCCTGGGTCGCGGCCGCGACAGGAGAAAAATCAGCATTTGGCCAAACAGTACCGTCGCGGCCACGATACGCCCGCGATAGGCTTCTGGCCAGAAAAAATACATTTTCGTGCCCTGAACCTTAAACCTAAATGTGTATTTGAGATATATAACACCTACGCGTGGAAATATATCGTCAAACATGCATAAACGATCACGTTTGACATGTGGTGGGATAATTGGGGTTGAAACGAACTAGAATACACCCTTATACCCTTATAATGTATATACCCTCACGAAAAATAAATAAAAACGAGCGCTAAATGATTAATAAAAAGGGAACGGGGGATGTTGAGCATGGTCTCACTATCCATATGAACTAACGAAAAGCAAATGAATAAGAAATATCCCCTCCTTGAACTGATAAGGACGGCATTGACATCCCTTGTGGAACCGTTGGATCGTTGGTCATTTTCCTTGAAATTATTGAGAAGGTCGAACATGGTGTCCCTTCTTCGATCCATTGCGATCATCTGTTTTTCTTGAATAGCCTTGGTGGCTTGGGTTTGAGTCATTGCACTCCTGTGTTATCCTCTGAGTCATCGTCACGGGTGAGAACCTAGGGAGCGATGGGCATCCCCCATCCTGTTTGTATGCATGCAGCGGCTTCTAGGCCGTTGTGGCGGGGCCACGGGTTACTCTCTATAGGGAGGCCCAAATTATCTCAATGTTGGCAAATGATATCACATTGAATGCGCACAAGAGGTACATGGCGATACACAGAGTAGACAAGTGCGAAAACAGAATCTATTGGGTAGCCCGACTGACGGTTGACACTTTATCTTATCTCTGTACTCCGGGTCGGTCATATCCTTGGAGTTGTCGCTTCTGAGTCGAGTCATGAACCCTAATTAAATGCAAAAGAAAGGAATGACTCTTAAAAGCGATACAAAGCTATATTAAGCAATGTAAAACGATGCTGGTTGATATGGCGCCCATATTGTCCTATATATATAAATGTTTTAGGGACTTTCGGCGGTCGCCATAGCCGTTAGCGGAAGTTCCCTGTAATTGGGATTAATACACCAGAGGTTGCTGAGCTTTATTAGCTCATGGTTATGTTTTTCAATTGCAGGTATCCAACAGCACCTGAAGGCTCTTAGTGTGAGCTTGCATGCATATAGACGAATCCATGTACTTCGGATATTATGACAAATCAGATGACTATATTGTTTAAATATAATAAATGATCTGTATAGCTTCCGCTTTAATATTGTAACTAAACAGGTATTCGGGACTATAAGCTATGACTGTGGTTACCGTTTATAGTTTCCTTGACTTCTATACCCCTAAACCCATTCGGTTTATTCGGCCTTGTCATGGACCGGGTCCGTGATGGCATAACGCCCACGTGTCTTCCGGCACGGATAGGCGAGGGTGTTGCAGGGTGGTATCAGAGCAGGGTTTTAGGGTTTTGGGACAAACGCAAACACGAAAGATAAATAAGCCAAATTTTTAGGTTTGCATTTGCATCGAGTGTAGAGATGTTATTTGGGGGTTAGGATGTGAGACAGGATGATGTTATCTGTCAAATTGAGGAAGTACTTATATCTACATTATATTTCCAGGATGGATGCTAATGGTCTTGTACCAGTACTGACTAATTTTCTATGATTTCTTATATGACAAATCCAAACCATAGTTGATTTGAAAATAATTTCGAACCTGGTTCGCATTAAAATTAAGTTCGTGATGTATCATTTCCAATAGAGACTTAGCAAGCCATTCCGTTTTCATGGACTTCATTGAACCCGTCGGAAAAAACAATTGTCCACAAGTGTGGACATTATTCAACTTCCTAATGAAAAATGATTTATTATAAGAACACAATGAAGCCTTAACAAACCATTGACAACCATAATCTTTCTTAAAACAGATCGCATGAACCCTATCGTTCTCATTCCTCTTAAAACTATATCGAAATCCAACTTCCCTTGCATAAAGTGCATGAGACTTCCTAAACTGCTTTGCCCCATCAGGAAAAACTTGGCCAACATTCTGAATCAAACTTGACCAATGAGGAGAACGCAAGGGTTGATCACAATTGCTCGACAAACCAAAATTCAACTAAAGCAACGACTCACGCACAACATCATCACCAAAGTCATCCTTTATCTGAGAATGTTGATTATGATTGGAAATTTGGGTCCTAGAAATCCGTGCACTAATAGAAAAACTCAAGTGCACTAAATCATTACTAAGGCGCACTGTTTGAGATTAATGTGATACACTGTCATCACTTAGACGCACTGTTTTTTCAAACTGACGTACTGTTTCTTCAAACTGGCGATTTTGAGTCGATCTCGTACCTTTTTCACAACAAATTCGAAATTGAAATTCGAATGGCATAAAAATGAACGAGATATTGAACTAAATCTACAAACAAAGATGATCATCTCATCCCTTACAAAAGGATCGTAAATAATGATCAAGATAACGATGACGATGTCGAACAAATTTCATTGTTGATAATAGTTTTTGTCATCGATTTCATTTAGTAAAAAAAAAAAAAGAATGAAAAGGGAGACAGTTAAGCCAATAACTGTGCATTTGGTTGAGAAAAATGAAAAGTGTATGAAATGAGAAATATTTTATCGGGTTGTATCAAATGAGAATTATTTTGTAAAACATGTACCATGGGGATATTTTCTGTTGATTTTAAATTAACTATTAGATGATTTTTTTGTGTGAGATATTAGCTGATTTTTTTAAAAAAATATAATGGTTAAAAACATGAAACAAAAAATGGAAAAATCAAAGGATAAAAAAAAAATTAGGCAATTATTTTAAAGTACCTAAAGGAGTTTCTACTCACACTTTAGTACCAGAAAATTATCAAGACACATTTAAGTAGGCAATCAAATTTTGTTTTATATTTTGATACCTAAACACCAAAAATACCTACACTATCCTTATTCTAATCTAACCACATCCCTCCTAAATTAACCCAACACACACTTCTAACACAAGCCATACTCAACTCTGACCTAACCCACTCATCTTCTCCTCTTACTCAACCCTAACTCCAATAAATTCAAATACCAAACCCAAAAATAAAAATGAATGTCAACCTAAAGCAACCTCCCTTGACGGTGTGACCATGATTCCCGTCTTCGGTGCACGCAGCCTCCAATTCTAACCATCATCTTGGATCCCTAAACCCTAAATAGGCTCAAACCAAAGGTGTCCGATGTAGTTCGACATCGATATGATGCAAAATAAAAAGCACGAGACCAATGAACGAAGATCAACACTTGAAACGACAACGACTGCAAAGACAACAAACGGTGGAGAAGGTGATGTCGATGGAGGAGAAGGAGGCAACACAACAAGAATAAACTATGTTTTCCGATGGAAAAATTTTAGTTGTCGGAAAATTACCAACGGATATATAAAAAGTCGTTGGAAAAATAAATTACCGACGGGTTAATTTTTCGGTCAGAAAATTTTAAACGACAGGTTGGAGTGGTCGATAACTTTGCGACGGCTTTATTTTGTCATTGGAAACTTAGCGACGAAAAGTTTAATACGACAGAAATCTTTTGTCTTAACAAATTCTCATCTACACACATCGCCCAAACTTATCCCCATCTACACCAAAAACCTCTCGGCATCTTCTTCCCCCAACCTTGCCACCAACCATCCCCCAACGTCGTTGTCCTTGTCTCGTCGTAGATGCCGGAGTCGTGGTTCACGCCTTGGGTTGCCATCGTCATCGCCAAAGCCGCCGTCTCGCTCGTCTTCGTCTTGGGTTGTCGAAATCGAATATTATCCCTCAGTGGCTGCCAACGTCTTGGGCTATCAACGTTTTGGGCTGGCATCGCCTTGGGAGATTCCTCAGTCTTCCTCCAAAGTAAGTATTCTTCTCAGATCCTGATTTGATGATTTCATTCAATTATCATGGCGACTGTCCAATTTTGTGATTTTCGAGGTGAGATTGAATTGGGTGTGGGAAAAGCTGGTTTTGGGGTTATTTCTAGGAATGAAATTTTGATTTTGATGTGTAAAATGAGGACGCAATTTAAAATTTTATGAAGGGCTAGTTTGATAAAATAAATTTTTTTTGATATAGAATTTTTTTTTTTTTTTTAATTCTGATGATGTCTAAATCAATTGAGAAATCATGTCGAATGATCGACGATGGATGTATGAAAGAATAATTGGAAATAGGGTGTCTCCTATTTTCATGTCAAAGGTCGATGAATTTATCAACTTTGTTGTTGCTCATGATACTTTGAGTTCTCCCGGATATTTGAAATGTCTTTGCACAAAATGTGACAACAAGCCCTTTAAACCAATTGACGAAGTCAAGTTGTATTTATACCAGAGAGATTTCATACTTTGTTATGAATGATGGCTATTTCATGGTGAAGAACCTGAGCTGTGGGGTTTCACATACGGAGCTTCAACTTCAAATCAATCAAATATACGACCTATGGCAGAGGATGCGTTGGGACCTGCATTTACAGATTTCGAGCATAACACTGCTCAACCTGAAGTCGAGGAAGAGCCCCTTCCAAAATTCAAAGGTTTCTTTGAAATGCTCAAAAATGCAGAGACGCCATTGTATGATGGTTGGAAAGGGTCTTTGTTGTCCGTTACAGCTAGAGTAATGAAAATAAAGTATGATTATATTCTTCCTCTCACGACAATTGATAATCTGATTGATTTGATCAAAGATATCCTCCCAGACGAGAATATCATGAGTAAATCATATTATGGCACAAAGAAACTTCTTTAGATGGTAGAGCTTCCGGTAGTCAACATTCATTCTTGTGAAAATAGGTGCAGGTTATTTTGAAAGGAAGATGAAAACCTCAATAGATACAACATCTGCAACTCTAATCGATACAAGAAGACTGGCAAAGGTAGACTTGTTCCGTAGTTAAAGTTCTTCGATATTTTCCCATAGCTTCAAGACTACAAATACTTTATGCAAGTCGATATACTGCTTCTGCAATGTTTTGGCATGCTGAGAACCGTCGTCCTAATGGCGTCATGTCACATCCTTCGGATAGTGAGACTTGGCTTATCTACTGATGGGTTTGCCCCATCTGGTAAATCAACGAAGCAATATTCTTGTTGGCCCGTTGTCTTAACCCCATATAATCTCCCTCCAGAGATGTATATGAAGAGATCATTTCTCTTTCTATCCTCTATTTTTCCTGATCCAAGTAGCCCTAAAGGAAACATTGATGTATATCTCCAGCCTTTGATTGATGAGCTGAAGGATTTGTGGAATATCGGACTGACCATCTATGATATGCATTGCAAACACAATTTTCAAATGAGGGCTAAAATATTATGGACAATTAGTGACTTTCCAGCATATGGCATGTTGTCGGGTTTGAGTACTGCAGGACGGTTGGCATGCCCTTATTGCATAGGGTATTAAACGCATTCTCTCTTAAAAATGGGCGAAAAAAGTCATGGTTTGATTGTCATCACTGTTTTCTTCCACATAATCATGTTTTCTAAAGAAACAAGATAGATTTTAAGAAAAACAGAGTTGAACGAGGTCTCCCTCCACCTTTGCTCACAGGATCTAAAATACAATCACTTCTGACAGATATCCCGACTACAAATAAAGTGATGCGTGGTCAGCCTATACATGGTCTGCACAAAGATCACAATTGGAACAAAAAAAGTATTTTTTGGGAGCTTCTTTATTGGTATAAGTTGTTGATACGGCATAATCTTGATGTCATGCATATTGAGAAAAATATCTTTGATAATTTGTTTAATACGGTGATGAATGTGCCGGGTAAAACGAAGGACGTTCCTACGGCTAGGCTTGACATGTCTGAATTGTGTAGACGTCCTACTCTTCTTATGAAACCGAATGGAAGAGGAGACATGATCATGCCACCTGTTCCTTATGTGCTGCAAAAGGAACAGCGGCTTCAGTTATGTGGCTGGATCAGAGGGTTGAAATTTTCTGACGGCTATGTATTTAATATTAGCAGATGTGTGGCCAAAGATGAACCTCGTTTATATGCAAATTTGAAAACACATGATTGTCATGTGTTTATGCAGCGATTGATCCCCGTGGCATTTAGAGAATTGTTCTCAGAGAAAGTGTTGAAAGCCTTCATGGAGTTGAGCCTTTTTTTCAAAGGTACATGTTGCAACACCATTCGTGTTGAAAACATGGAGCGTTTGGAGGAAGAGATATTGTCATTCTTTGTAAGTTGGAGAAAATCATGCTGCCAAGTTGGTTTAACTCTGTGGAGCATCTTCCTGTTCATCTTCCATATAAGGCCAAGCTATGCGGACCGGTGGAATATGGTGGATGTATTTTATGGAATAGTATGTTAATAACTTTCATAAGTGCGACTTTAGAAGCTATTTCTCAACTCATTTGTTTTAAGACAAAAGTTAAATCTTAATTGACAGATATCAACAACATTTGAAGAAAAAAAGTTTCAAACAAGGCAAGAGTCGAAGGTTCAATCTGCAATGCTTATCTCACCGAGGAGGTCTCAAATTTTTGCACTCACTACCTCGCGCCTAATGTGGATAGTAAGTCCAGAGACCTTCTTCGGAACGATGGGACATATACTTCTTCATATATCAATGGTAATCTCCCAGAGGTCTTCACTGGTCATAAAAGGGGATATCCACCAAACGATGGAATGCTTCGACACCTTTCTGATCATTATCATGAAGTTCCACATCGATATGTGCTTAATAATTCTGGTGTCTTGGACGAATTTAAAAGGTAATTATGCTGAATAATTATAGATAATCTTTTTTATAGTTAGAGCTATATTTTTTGGAATTGTTAAACTGTTATGCAATATATTTGGAATAGTTTATTTGAAAAAGATATGATATTTACACGACAAGCAAGGACGCGGGCGGAGGTTTGGAGCAAGTGTAATCAATAATTTCCATCTTGGTTGAAAAATTATGTAAGTTTGATACCTACACTAGGGTGTTTAACGATGTTGTTCAATCAAGAACTAAAATATTCATTAATATTTTGTTTGCAGGTTATCAACAACAATGTGGATGCTAATATCCGAATGCTTGCTCTTGGACCAAACAAAGAGGTTCAAAACTATTATCAATATTTCATCAATACGTTCAAATTTGATACCTTTGAATATGGAGAGCATAAAGAGACAATGAACTATGGCATTTGTCTTAAAATCAAAGAAGCCGGAGAGTTTTATGGAATCCTTCAAAGCATTATGCACTTAGAGTATTTTGGAGACGATGGACCGTGCCATGTGGACTTATTCAAATGCAAATGGTTTAATCCTCGTCCCCGTGGTTCTAAAGTGTGTCCGAGATATAAGTTGGTTGATATTAACTAGACTAAATTACTCTCATATTATCACCCATTCATATTGGTGTATCAAGCACAACGAGTATTATAACATCCATATCCTGGGATACAAACGAACAAAAAAGATTGGTTGGCTGTATTCAATATCAAGCAAAGAGCCTTTATAGATTCTAAAAACCGAAGAAATCGACTCCACCTTCTTTATCAGAAATAGATGTGGATGACATAGTCGTGGATATGGATGAAGATGAGGAGGATGCGGAAGAGGTTGAAGATGAAGAGGAAACTGATGAGGGAGATGAGGAGGAAGAACAAGACGACGATAACAAGGAAAAAGACGATGAAGAAGAGGAAGAAGGCGATCAATCTGATGGAGATTGATGTGTTATGCTTTTCTCTTTTTCATTGGATGTTAGGACTGAACTGATGTATTTTATAGCTTTTTTATGACACTTTCGTATGATTGTCTCTTCTTCTATTGGATTTTCATCATATCGTATGTTTTCCATGGTTAGTGCTGAAGATATGCCTAAGAAAGATAAGAGAGTAGTGTAAGGTGGGAGAGAAGATGACTGTTACTCTCCTTATGCACGAGGTCGAGGTGTGCGCGTAGATGGGAGCAGAGAAGATCGTTCCTCCCCTTCTGGAGGTCGAGGTTTGCGCATAGGCGGGAGCGAAGATGATCGTTCCCCTTCTGGAGGTCAAGGTTTGCGCATAGGCGGGAGAGGAGATGATCATCCCCCCCCCCCCCCCTGGAGGTCGAGGTTTGCATATAGGCAGGAGCGGAGATGATCATTCCTCCCCTTTAAGTGGTCGAGGTGTGCGTACTGGGGGTCCTGGACATACTTCTAGGGCTCAAGATAGCCAATTTGCACATTTTAGATCTACATTATGTGACAGCATGGACCCGATTGATGACTATCAAGGAGATGATTCTATGGATGATATGAATGACATCGTTGATGTACCTAGGCCAGACAGTTTTATGGATGTCCCTTCGTACCCAAATCAGACGGGGAATCCTTACGCACAACATGTTCTCTTGTCAAATAATTCTGGTAATCTTTATTGTGTTTTCATATTTCATTTCATTCTAATCCATCTTTAGAAATGTGTGATTAATAAAAAATTTCTGATTTAGGTTTAAACGCACAGTGGTGTCTCAGAGGATCGGTGCCCATATTAGGAAGTATTATGATGGAGCTTACTATTCATTTTCGAAGATGGGATCGCACACCGTTCATCGATGGTGGTCTTTCTTTCGGGTAATAGTTATTGCTATTTCATTTTTTTTCTTATATTGTATATAATCGTCATTTTTATGATTTTGGTTATAGCAATATACGTTGCTTCTAACGATGACAATGATTTTTCTTTTATAATTTGTAGCATGATTTCAGATGGGATGTTTCTCATGCAGATGCCGTTAGGAGGGGATGGGAGTATTATGTCAACCGGAGGCTTTCTAATATGCACAATTATATTTGTGCGATGCCTCTTAGTAAGGTGTTCCCCTGGTACAGGATGGAGATTCGAATGCAGTGTCTTGCTAATCGTGAGAATCCCGATTTTCGAGAAGGAACTAGAAGAAATATTAAGAATAGGATGAAAAGACCAAGCCTTCATAGTCAAGGATATGTTTCTACCACAGAAGTCAAAATGAAATTGGTAAAGATATTATTGAATTGTTTTTTATTTCGTACAATTATTATCAAATCATGTTATAAACTGCAAATATTTTTTGTATAATTGTTGTAGGCGAAGAAGCTTGATCGTTAGCCGACTGCTCTGGAGGTGTTTTATCGAACTTGCATGAAGAAAAATGCTGCTGAGAATTCTGATAAATGTTCTTATATCGATGATTGAGTTAGGGAGGTGATGGTATGTATTTTTTTTCCCTACAATATACAGTTATGTAACTTTTCTATCAATATATTTTTTATAGTAGATGTACTTTGGATAAGTTAGCCACTCTAATATATCTCTTCCAAGCCTTTGCAAACACATACAGTAGAAGCATTTCTCTGTTTTCTTCTTTTTAGGAACTTTTTTCTTCCATCGAGCTTCTTTTATGCTTTAAAATTTCAGGCATTAAGCTTGTTTTCTTTGCTTAAACTTGGCCTTATTCATATATGAATTTCACAAAATAAACAAATATATGTTTTATTTTTATTGAGGTAGGCGGATTAAGATGTTAGGCAAATAATGTTCTACTTTGGCATATGTTCTATTTTGTTTTTACTTCGATTATGTAAATTGTATTTTTTATCCAAACTTTATGGTGTAATGCAGGAGGAGTATATAAGGTTATTGAAGGAGTATATGGACGCCAACAACATAGCAAGTTCACGAGATATGCCAGCTCAGATATAGAAAGATTTGTACTTTAGTGTTGTTGGGTGGAGGAAGGGAAATGTGCTCGGTTTCGGCTCTGAGGTTCATTCATACAATGAAAAGTCACGCTCAAGCGCATCCGCATCTAGTTCCTCTAAAATGGCCATGGAGTTGGAAGATGCTAGACGACAACTCAAAGAGCAATCAACAACAATCCAAGAATAAGGTCCACGGATTGAAGAGCAAACAACATTAATCCAATAACAAGGATCGCGGCTTGATCTCGTTACACGGTTTTTGAGCCAACGCTTGCAAGAGCCTGAAAATTGTTCTGATCTATTTTCCGTTTTAAGTTCACTCTACCCCCTCCGCCGCCACCACCATCCGGTCCTATTTGTTAATTGTTTGATTATAATGTGAACTTCAGCGTCGTTGTCACTACTCGACTGTGGACGGATTTATGATGATTTGGGAACTTTTGTTATCTTGTATTGTATGTTGGATGTATTTGTGGGTTTATACACTACAAAAATACAGCATTTTAGTGATGGAAAGATTTTACAAGGAAAAATATCCGTCGCAAAAATTTTGAAACTACAATGGATCCGTCTCAAAAAATGATTTCAAAGACAAAACAACAAAATTTTTGCGATGGAAAAGCCAACGCCCGTCACAAACATAAACAACTTTAGCGACGGATTCGTAGCAAAGTGATATAATGTACCCATTTTTGCCACAGATTTGTCTCAACTTGATGGGTTTCCAACACTTAGAAAAATTATGTATTTGTATTTTGTGGTTTAGCACGGATCTGTCGCAAATGTTTTCAAATTAGAAAAGTACAAATTATAGATTTTAAAATTTTAAAATTTTGAAAATTCAAATTTTTTTGAATATATAGTGTTTCGCTATGGATCCATCGCAACTATCATAATAATTCTGAAAAGTATATATATATATGTCATTTTCGCGACAGAATCCGTCGCTATTTACTTAATTATAAAATTTTTTTTATTATATAAATTTTTTTTCCGTATACGATGATACGTTTAAGTTTGTTACATCAAAATAAAGCAATTTGATAATATTAAATTTTTACGCATTACATGCAAAACTATATTTTGTTAACATTAGGGCTTGATATGTTATCAATTAGTTATAAAACATAAAATATAACAAAACAAACAAAATTAAAAAAAATGTTTTGAGAATATCTTATTACGTTGATGATATTAAACACAACAGATATTTTTTATACTCATTCAAAGTTTAGGATCTAGGGTTTAGGGTTTAGGGTTAGGTTTAATTTTTTTAGAAGTTTAAGTCTAGAGACGGATCGGTAGCATCTCTGCGACGGATTCCGTTGCAAGTTACATCTTCCGCATGTTTTTTTTTTTTTTCTTTGTTTATGGTCTAAATATTTTTTTCATATATGATGATACGTTTAAGTTTGTTGCATCAAAATAAAATAATTTGCTAATATTAAATTTTTATTCCATTAGAAACTATATTTTGTAAAGTTAGAGTTTGATATATTTGTAATTACTTATAACACATAAAATAAATCGAAACTTAAAAAATTAAAGAAAACCTATTTTTTTGGAATATCTTGTTTATGTTGATGATGTTAAATGCAATGGATATCTTATAAACCCGTTCAAAGATTAGGATCTTGGGTTTAGGGTTTATTGATGTGTGCATAAACACGTATCATTTCTTTACTTTAAATTCTCGTTTTGTTCCCTTTGTATCGTCTATTTTATGTTTTTAGCGTCGTTTCTAGTTTGAAATGTTGGTATTGCTGTTTGTTTATGTTTTTGACGGATTAGCGCGGAGTTTGAACAAGAAAGGAAATAAAGAAATTATGATGGACGCATCGCGCTAAAGTGCCGAAGTTAATGTTCGAATCATCGTTGTTTCACGTGTTTTGAAGACCGTGCGTTTTTAGAGAGAATGCAGCAGCCTGGTCAAGGGAACGAAGACCCTTGTCGCGTGCGTAAATAATTTAAATCTAGCAAATCCAGATCGTTTGGTGTTGCGGGCGTGACTTCATGCATCGCGACCATGACATTTGATCAGATTGAAAAAAAAAAAACAAGAAGAATCCTAGACGTCGGATCAACTTATCATCAATCCCTCTCTATTTAAACCTATCATTAGGGTTATTTTGAGGGGGAGAACAAAGGAGGGAAGTCATCGTTGAAGAGGAGAGGAGGCCGAGACGAAGAGGAGCGCCGTCATTGAGTTCTCCATAGGAATTCCTCGATCTATCATACTTTTGCATTGGATCTTTACTGGATTGCGTCGTACATTGTAAAACTCTCATTCTCATTCATTTAAATCCTGCAGAATGTTCGTTTTTAATGTTAAGATTCGTTCTATGCGTTCTTCCATGCTTAAGAGTGAGTAGATCTAACGTAGGGATGATTTGATGACCTAACGATGAGCCTAGATCATGAGATGAGGAGCATTAGACAAAAATCAGAATGTACATGATTGATTATGATGCACATGACCTGCTATAATTATCACATAACCTATGTTTATTAGTTTGATCACCTAATATGCATAGGTTAGTGCTACTAATCATGCTTTGTGATTTAATAGGAAGCAACTTGATATGAAATGATTTAAGCTAATTATCATTTATAATCAAGGGTTCATATGCATGAAACATGACTAGTTTAAGCTAATTGCTATGAGTGTTATGAATGGTAGTTCCATGTTATGATTCAATTCTTTTGATTAAATCATGTTTGAGCTAGTTGAAGTGGTTTACATTAATTGAGTTAGTTTAACTATCTGAGCTAATTGGAGGTTAAAATCTAAGGAACGTAATGAGTTAACCTTAAACTTATTACAACCATTCCATATAAATCATTACAATCTGAGTTTAAAAACATCAGCGATTGATCTAGGTAAATCAGAAGGAATTCAATCAGCGTCCCTACACTTTTTCCAACTGAAGTAAACTCCTTTAATTCGCAACTCCATCTCAATCTTTGTTCTGATTGGTACTTTACTTTTAAGTCATTTCTTACAACAAACCCCC
>JAOVYX010022645.1:0-14359 GCA_035668315.1 Drosera spatulata
CAAAAAATGCTCAGATAAATGTGTAGCTTTGTCCCTGACCTCCACACAGGAGATCTCATAGAGCTGGGATTAGTACATTCATCATCATTACATCGAAAAACCACCAAGAACTAACGAGAAAAAGAGAAAAGGAACGGAAAAAAGAAAGAGCATGATACCAATGTGAACAATGTGTTGAATTGCCTTGTGGGGAAAATTTTTTTTTTTTGAAAGGCAGAAGAATCACGAGAGGACCCATAGGTTGAGCAGCATTTTCTTTCGAATTATGACAAACCCTACACTAAAGGAAAGAACAAGACAACCAGATGTTTAAAGATCTTGGGGGTATTAAAAGAACTTCAAAAATTGAGTCTGTTAACATGCATCCCTTAAAACTCACCTATAGATAAATTTTCAGCCTAAGTTATATATGTCAAATGAGCTTCAGATAAATTAATTATCAAACAAAGCCATGAGATAATCTAACCTGTGCTAAACACTCCTCTCTCCTAGTGATCTTTCTTTCCCTGCTTGCCCTGTTCTTTGCCCGCTTAGCATCAAACTGATCCGACAGTGTCTTCTCTCGCCTTCTCAGCCCTTGATCTATGGATGCTCTCCATCAACACGCGCTTGTTCTTAGACATTACCCTTCACTTTTTCAGATGCATATCATGATACATATGAATGCCAATCTTCTTAGCCTCTCTGTACTTACGAAGCACGCGCCTGAGCACACGTATTCTCCTCATCCAAAGGACCTTGGTCGGAAGCCTAGCCTCCCTAGTACCGATTTGCTTACCAGGAAGAAATTCTATAAACCAGAAACTTATAATAATTGACCATTCACTTAAGGACACCAAAAAGTACAAGATTCCAACAAAGAAAACTCCAGCCTCACAATCAGGAAAATAAGTAATGCAAAAGAGTCAATACCATAACCAGAATGGTACCCCTTCCTCTTAGGGTCTTCCATTCCGCATATACGGTCATGCGAATCGATTTTAGTTGGGTTCTTGATGATGAATCTATAATTTCCCATTCCTTATGTTTTGCCCTGCAATCAGGTCAATATGTACACCGGGCTGTCAGAATAGATGCTATAAATAGAAGTCACTGAAGGGGGCTACAATAGCTGGTTTTAGCAAGATAGACATCAAGTTTCCAAGTCAGGCCAGAACTCTAAGCCATTGATGCGATTAATCACTAACAAATGTTGATAACAAATATGCATCAATCGACTTTGACGGTCCCACATATAAAAATAGCCAATCAAAATACACTAATCAATGAAAAAATAGTATTGCTCCTTGACTGCAAAATAAAGCAACAATGACATGCAGAGACCCACAGATGCAATAAACTCAATTAATTAAAGGATACTTGGAGCGAAATACTATTATTGTTTCGGAGCGAGAATGTCATCCAATAACGTTAGAGCACACATCAAAGCATATACAAGGACACTGCTCAAGCAGAAAGGGTACTTTTTATCCGCACAATCATCATCTTAGAAACCACCTTTAGTAGATTTCGAAGAATAACTGCTCCTGCAAGTATAACAAGCCACATCCAGATGCCAAATTTCCAAAAAGGATTGCAAGTTTTACATGTGCTTTACCAAGAGTACCACGGTTTTAAGAAAGAGACAGATAAACAGACATAGCCAAACGTTCATCAAAGTTCGCATGCACAGAGACACACACAGGAATGCCTCATGACTCATAAAGATTATCCAACATTTTCCGAGTATCTTTTTTCAACAGCAATCAGCACGCTCTAATTCTGATGGAAAACATGGCCGAAGCAACATACCAAGTGAATTTCATGAAGAAAAATGCATGAAGTTCTTGCCAAACGGACATTTTATGTTTAAACCCAACATTTCCAAACAATTATAATAAAATGTAGATCCATTCGTTCTGAATACCTCCATCATCGTTACACATGAAGAAGGGAAAGCAAAGGACGAGGATTTAGTTGCTGTATGCACAAATAAAATCCTAGAAACCATGATCGTTGGTCTCAAAGAAGAACTATGTGCAAAACCAACACCAACCTCCCCAAAAAATCCACCATGCAAAATCTTATAAATTTATCAGAGTGAAACATTATTTGTAAACAAATTAAACCCCGCCTGTAAATCCTCAAAATTTCTCGACTTCACAATAGTATTTCTATCAATTGATGCCAAATCAATTTCCCGTAAAAAAAAAACCGAAACACAACCAATAACATAGTAGAACTGAACCAGTTCACAATTCATCAGAATCATCTAGACTCAACAACACAAATCCTATACTTGCAAGAAAAACCTAATCATCATCATCAAAACAAACCTAATCAACAAAAAAAACTAACAGAATATTACATAAAATGACCAGATATCACAACATCACCCACTCAGTTCTTCTCCTCAGTACAAGCTCTCCAGATTGGACTAGATGTACAAAGTCTTGCACCATTGTAAACAACAGAACTACTCTTTTTCGTTACCGATTCCTAGAAATGGTTTCAACCTATGATTTCAACACAACCAAATACATAACAAAGAAAAAAAATCAATAATAAATCAGATCTATGAATTTCTAAACAGAACGAGAAAGAGATGATGAGAGATGAAATTATTACTGGAATTGGCCATGGAGATCTTGTTGACCTCATTTGGCCATGAAAAACCCGCAAAGGGACAGTAAAGGCGCAACTCATTTAAAGTTAAAAACTAGCACCACAATCAAAGATGGCAATAACATGCGATACCATAGAAATAGCATACAACATCAAACTTTGACTTCGAATGCAAATAAACCAGAATCCAAGACAACCATAACATGTATGCAGGTAAATGTCGAATCTGCAAGGGACCAGACAAAAGAACTATTATCCATTGATTGTAACTTTAGAAACTCCCAAGTCCAAAGATATAATTTCAATACAAAAACTATTTGGTCACTAAAAATGAAAAAATTTAATGGGATTAAACTTGAGAGGAAATGAAAGAGAAAAAAAAAACAAAAAAGCAGCACAAATAGATCCCGAAAATAAAAAAACCATCAACTTTTCAACCAAGAAACACATAATGCGAACAAACTCTGCAGCAGGACCTATGCTTATTGCGAAGACAAGTCACAGACTAAATCTATAGGATCGTATTTATGATACAGAATTGCTGAATGATTCCATAGACTACGTGCTTTATAAGTTTAACTAGGAGACCAAAACCAAAGAAAAGGGTTGAGGATGAAGCAAAAACAATCCTAGAAAAAACACTACGATGAAACAGCAACAGAAAATTCCATTCGACCAATAAACAGAGCAAAACATAAAGTGTTCTGACCAAGCAGGGCCTTGAGAGCAAGCTGATCAAAAGTGAGACACTCACCATCAAAATTTTGCAACTAATGGCTCTGGGAAAAATGTATCATAGGCAGTCATCAACTGGTGTTGCTGAGTGGCTGTAAGGTTGGTTGAGGAAAGACGAACCAATGAGGATTGGGTGGAAGAGGATATCATTTCCTCAGTCGGCGAAACATCGATTTTATCTTCTTTTTTATTGAAAAGCTACACAGGAGCACCTCTATTTCGCATTTTTTTCACTTAAATTAAGCTGAAGACAATCAGTTTCCCATATTCAAGATCAAATTAGGTCGAAGCGTCTCAACATAAGTGATAGCTGCTATTGTTCTTCTATCACCTCAAAACACCCAAATCCACACAGCTCAAATTTATCAACAACGAAATCAACACTGACGCAGCGCTTCCAGCGATTGCACAGAAACAACTGTAGCTTCTACTACACCTCTATTACCACGAATCTCCGAATCGATACACGGAGCAAACACAAATCAACAACGAAATCAAGAACGATGCAGCGTTTCAAGCGATTGTACAAAAATAACAGTCGATACCACTCCTCCACTACCACAAACCCCAAATCTACACACAGAGCTTACGCAAATCAACAGACGACTCATCGACATCCAATATCAAAGATCGAAACCTTGACGAGGAGTTTCAAGTAGATATCCTGCGACTTCGGCGCCGGCCTCTTCATCTTCTCCGACTGGCCTCCAGCCTTGAGATCGATACACTGCGAAAATCAACGAAACAACGGAATCGAATTCAGATTAGATTCAAGGCTTTCCTCGGAGTGTACAATGAAGAAAATAAGCAAGTTCTGTTGCTTGTCATTGTAGAAGTAGTGCAGCAGCTGCGCTCCCTCCACAGTGACGCGCAGAGCTCGCTCATTTTCTGCAGCTGTGGCGACACCATTTTCGAGCGCTCGAGCTCCAGCTCCAGCTCTCTGTGCCTGATGGCGGCGGCGATGGCGATGAGGAAACCCTAGAAAAGAGGAGGAGAGTGGTGTTGGGCAATGTTGTTGGGCTTGTACTGATTGGCCCAATGAGTCAGCCCATTTGAACTTGGTCTCCATCAGTATGGACTATTCGTGAATTGAAAGGGAAAACTGAGATACTCATAATGATATTGATTCATGTATGGACTATTCACACCGATATTGATTCTAATGATCCAGGAAACACGTACTAAAATCTATAGCGATATGCTATAGCGATATGTCATGTCGGACAAGGGACTGTTGCATCATGCGTTTGTTACTTGTAGAAGAGCTATTCTACAAAAATATTGTGCACTCATGAGTTACTAAAATACAACGTTAACATGGGGTTTATCTCACCCCACTTGATAAACAGCCTGGACCAATAACCCCAATGTGGTTAAGATCTTGAGCTCGAATCTCGTGAATAACAAGTTGCTAATATGAGGTTCCGGCCACGTTAATATGCCTCGATTTATATGGTCCTTCGGAGGAATCGTAACACCGCATACGTCTAACGAAGCCGAATAACCAGTAAACAAACTCCTAGATAGCGGTGGCACAAGATTCTTTGCTTGGAGCAATTTACCCAAGTAAAGCATAACCGTAACATATATTGTGACAAAAAAGGCATAACTTAACCTCTTCAACATGAACAAAGAATAATTGCCTCAAAATGCTCATAACTCACCCTCGCTCAATCACAATCTTACACACGATGGCTTTTCTGAAATTGTTCCTCATACTTGTACTTTTCGCGCCAACTTTCCAAGCTCTCGTGGAGGAACCATCTCGACCACGGGAAGATGGGATTCAAGCCATGATCGCACGAGCTTGTGATGAGGTGGAGGACGAAATCTCATGCCTTTCCGATGTACAATCAAAACTATCAAGCTATCAGCAATTAAACGCCACTTCTGTTCTCTTGGCTGCCACTGAGGCCGCACTGAACGAGGCCCAACTGACCATTGCGATGCTCACAAGATTCACTTTACTCTTGACATCAAGATCACGAGAACAGATTGCTATTGAGGATTGCAAGGAGCTCCTCGATTTCACTGTCACGGAACTCTCCTGGTCGTTGACTGAGATGAGAATGCTAAGATCTCCCGCGGAAACCACAGGTAAGTATGTCCAACACCACGAGCGTGAAGTTAACCTCAAGGCGTGGCTCAGTGCCGCGCTAGGGAACCAGGACACCTGCCTCGAGGGCTTCCAGGGGACGAACCAGGACACCAAGAATACGATCGAGGGAAATTTGAAGCAAGTGACACAGCTTGTTAGCAACATATTGACGATGTATACACAATTCCACGCCTCGCCTTTCACGAGCCCTAGGGATAACAACTATACAACAGAAGTTGATGATCCGAAATTCCCAGAATGGATGACGGAGGGCAACAAAGAACTACTCGTTGCTTCGCCCAAAGGGATTCATGTCGATGCGGTGGTCACAGTTGATGGGACCGGGAAATACAGGTCTATTGCTCAAGCTATACAAGAGGCTCCTAGTTATAGTAACAGGAGGTATGTTATTTATGTGAAGAAGGGTGTTTATAACGAGAATATCGATATGAAGAGGAAGAAAACCAATATTATGATGATCGGCGATGGCATCGGGGAGACAGTTATCTCCGGTAACAGGAATTTTATGCAGGGATGGACTACTTTCAGAACTGCTACTTTTGGTAAGTCCTCATTCCACCTCGTTCATGGTAAAATACTCGATTATTGTAGTTGATACTAAATCTCGATGGAGAAGGACAACTGAATATTTCAAATAAGCTTACAGCACAAACCTGAACTTAGTCATGAAATCAAGATAATACATAGAGGACAACATAGGGGGTGAATAGTTCACTTATATTCAACTAATATTTTCTTTCTTCCTTGTGTGATAATTGTATTGTGTTTCTTCATGTTCAATAAGCAATCAACAGAACGATGAATCGAGCAAGGTTCAAGCAAAGTGAAATTACTCATTAGCATCAGTCATCTCTTATTATTCAGACAATGGTTTTTATCAACCAGTAAAATGTTTAACGATAATTTTCTTTCTTCATTGTGCAGCCGTGTCAGGCCAAGGCTTCATAGCACGGGACATAACATTCCGCAACACGGCTGGTCCGTTCAACCGCCAAGCTGCCGCACTCCGCGTTGACTCCGACCGGTCCGCCTTCTTCCGTTGTAGCATCGAAGGCTACCAAGACACGCTTTACGCACACTCCCTACGCCAATTCTACCGTGACTGCCATATCCACGGCACCATTGACTTCCTCTTTGGCAATGGAGCCGCAGTGTTCCAAAACTGCGACATCCACGTGCGGGAGCCACTTCCGCAACAAAAGCCCACCATCGCGGCCCAAGGCCGCAAAAGCCCATCCCAGAGCACCGGTTTTGTAGTTCAAGATAGTAGGATTCATGCGACCTTGCCAACGTACTTAGGCCGTCCGTGGAGAGTGTACTCCAGGGTGGTTTATATGAACTGTTACTTGGGACCTGGGGTTCAGCCTAGAGGTTGGCTGGAGTGGTATGGCGGGTTTGGCCTCGGGACTTCATATTTCGGGGAGTACAGGAATTATGGACCTGGGGCGGGGTTGGCGGGTCGGGTTATTTGGCCCGGGTATCACATCCTCCGAAGCGCATCGGAGGCGGTTGAGTTTACCGTACGATGGTTTATTGACGGATTGTCCTGGTTGCCAGCGACCGGTGTGCAGTTCTCTTCTGGGTTGAGCAACTGACTCTTTGCATTAGCCCTATCGTACAGCTGATTCTTTTCTGGTAAACAATGCAAGGCATGAAATTTCAGTCCGTTGAGAGAACTGAAAGGAGTTCTCATACACCAGAAGACTTCGGCATAATCAAGCCAACTGATTGCGACCACGACCACACCTAATCTCCAATCACTACTAGAAGACTAGCTGAAAGTTGCCAGCTTCAAGATTGAAATCAAACTTGCAGAATACGATCTCCAAACTGCATTCATTCACGTTACCTAGTTATGTGTAGCCAATTCTTCATACTCCGATAATTTACGTCTTAGGTGATGGCTAACATCAAGCATAACTTGAACCGAACATATAACTGAACAGGATTGGTTTAACATGAAATTAACAAACATGTCATACTGCTACGGAAAAAGTCTGCAAATAGATCCATTTGATATGCAACAGACACAATCCTGTTAACAAAGTTACAGACAGAACAGAAACTCCGGTTCAAATCCAACGAAAATCATGATCGATATCAAAAACAACAAAGCAGCCAAAATACTAAGCTCAGTAACCCCATGTCCCAACGACAAAATAGTAGAAAAAGCACCCGGATTGAATTTGATGAGGAGTTTGATCAAAATCAAAGCTGGATCTCTAAACTCTGTAGCCTTTGCTGTTCCTCCTACCCCTGGCACGCTCGAACTTCCTGCCCTTGGAGCGTACATATGGCTTGGTGTGGCTGTGGGGAACACCTGGTGCTCTGCCGAAGTGCTTCACGGCCTCCCTAGAGTTCTTGGGTCCTCTGAGAAGAACCTGCAGGGGACAACCAATGCCATGCAACAGTTCAGACACTCCTAATTTATAGGGAAAACTAGAACCGCAATCCAAGACAGACAAACGCACAATTACATAAAAAAAAAAAGATACGACATCAAACATTTGCCTTCACAAAACATTTTTGCAAGTAGTTTCAGACTGCAGAACTAGAAAAAAAGGGCTCAATCAAGTCTCCAAACCTAAGATTAAAAATAATAAAATTCTCCAGAAGACACAGTACACAATACATTTGCCACCATTTTATTTGTCCCAAGTTCCTAAAACAATCTTGAATATGAAGTTAATGGCACAATTACAGTACTAAACAGCTACCCAAATTTCCATATTAACTAAAACTCAGCTCAGTCATCTCATTCTTTGTCACAACATACGTCATGTTCAAATCTACAGTCTCCAGATCTCTACACTAAAGAAGAACTTCAATATATTAAAGCTATGCGAAGCGAGAACACAATGAAGTCAACTATTTTTTTGACACTGGAAACAAAGAGCATAATGGACTTAACGTGGGAGGAACAAGCAAGCAAGCATCACAAGTTGATGAGGGAACCATAAACTACTCAAGCAAGAAACAAGTCAGACGAGTAACAAATTCTGAAGTAGAACCTGTGTGTATTGCAAAGACAAGACGCAGACTGAATCTAGAGTATTGGTTTTTCCATGCAAAATTGTTAGATAATTCCTAGGATTAAATGCACCATAAGTCACTGAGACAATGGGTATAGATGAAACAGCACAATTGCTAAAAATACAGTATAGAGAAGCAGCAAGCAAAAAGAGAACATTCGAATGATAACCCAAGCAATACATACAGTGTTCTGCCCAAGTGGGGCCCTGAGAGCAAGCTGATCAAAAGTGAGGCACTCCCCACCAGCCTTCTCAATCCTTGCCCTAGCTGTCTCAGTAAACCTCAAGGCAGTAACCTTTATCGCTGGAACTTCATAAACACGAAGATCATCTGTCACTGTGCCCACAATCACTGCAATCTTGTCATCCTACCACCCGAAACACCAGATACAAGCATACATCACATCTTATCTGAAACCAAACCCAACCACATCACAGCCACACAATGACATTCATTCCATCAGTTTACCTTCCCCTGCATGAACTTGATGAGCCGAGACAGAGAAATCGGCGCCTTGTTCGCCTTGGACATGAACAACCTCTTCAGAATCACTTCATTGAACTTGCTCTCTGTCCTGCGGACCAGAAACCTGTAGAGCTGCACAGAAACAAATATTCAACCTTCTCATTATCCTCATCAGAAATGACAAGGACACATACATGCGCAACATGTTTCCCTTTGCTCAATGCTAATTCAAAATCATTACTTTCCGCAATAATTTCCAATCTTTGATATCGACACAACCAGTATGTATGAATGCCTGGTCATCTCCCAAATTTTTTATTTTGACTTCAAAGATACACACCACTACTTTAATTTTACTCTGTTTAATCACTAATATTGCGGACAATCAATTTCTGATATCCTAGATCAATTAAGGTCCAAATACTATCCACTATTGCTCTATCACCTCAAACTCCCATATCTACACAAACCTCCACAAATCAAAAACGAAATGAATCCAATGTGGCATTTCAAGAGATCGCACGAATCCCCAAATGTACACACAGAGCAAACACAAATCAACAAAGGAAATCGAGACCGATGCAGCGTTGCTAGCGATTGCACAAAAACAACAGTATCTACTACTCCTCCTCTGGCGCTAACCACAAATCATCGAATCCACATACAGAACTAACCGAAATCAACAATCAACTCGACGAATCAATCGAGACTCGAGATCCGAACCTTGACGAGGAGTTTCAAGTAGATATCCTGCGACTTCGGCGCAGTCCTCTTCGTCTTCTTCGACTTGCCTCCAGCCTTGAGATCGATACCCTGCCAAAATCAACCACACAACACAAACCGATTCAGATTATTGCAATGGAGATGATAAGAGTGAGAAGATGTGGCGATGAGCGAAAGAGGAAAGACTCGCCATTGTTGGGACTTCGAGGAGAGACGCCGCCGCCGCTAGGGTTTGTGTGAGCGAGAAATGGGAACAGGTGAAGGAGGAGAGCGTTGCGTTGATTTTATATGGTCTGCTCTGCTCATTGCTAGGGTTTGAGTGGATTTTTCTTTTTCTTTTTTTTCCTTTTTCTCCTTGTGTGGTTTAATTTTGTCTGCTTATGTTACCCTCGATATACTTGCTCTATTCTGAAAGTAGATGTATAGAACTCCGTATTTCATAAGTAATGGTTTTGTATAATCATTTGAGAACTATACCTTTTCCTATGTCAATTTATTGAACATAGCCATCGTATATAATAAATGTAGATGATTATCGTTAATAATTTTCAAATGAGTGTTTTTGAGTGTCATAACACAAAATAATACTCCCTTCATTGCTATATTTTTGTAACGACATATATTTTGAGATTTAATTTTATGTAATTTTTTTTAATTTAATATGATTAAACATACTCCTTCAATTCCATATTAAATGCAATATAAATCATCCCAAAATATATACAATATTTATTTTATTTTCTTATTTAAAATCAAATTTATAATAAATTAAACACACAACCCCATTAATTCTCTCATATTTTTTTTTTACATATTTTCACATCAATTCTCACCATCATAATAGAAAATACAATATACTACTAATCAAATTCAACTCTTAAATAAATCTCGTGTCGGGTCAAACAATTTCATGTAATAATTCGGAACGGAAAGAGTAATTTTTTTACAAAAACGGTTACGCAACACTAATAACAAATTAAGTTATAAATTTTAATTATAAACCAATTTAAGAATGTTTTTACATCATTAACAAAATAAAAACGAAACGTTTTAAAGTACGTGTATCAATAGTGATCTTTTTCAAACTTATTTATCAAAAAAATCACCCATAATTTTTTAATTAGTATTTGATTTGTTTATTTTAAAAAAAATAAATAATCATCAAATCATTTTTTTTCAATCATCCCTAACGATTTGATTTGATTTGATTTGATTTGGTGATTGGTAAAAAAATTTTTTTATAGGACTTATTGTTAAATAAATTTTAAAAAATTGATCTATTGATAATTCTCTCTTGTAAAAATTATGTGACATTGAAAATAGAAAAAGATTGGTGTTTCTTAAAGTTAATGATTTCGAAACAGGTTTTTCAATCCATGGTAATCACATAAGTTGTACGACATGTTTGTGAGTATGTAACTATTTGATCATTTTGTGATGCCCTTTATATAGGAAGAAAATAATGCTATGTTATGTTGACGGGATAATCTTTCTAAAAATCCGGTATTTGACGGAACTTGTGTTTAGCCAATCCATGCGATGCAATCATGCTACATTTTCAGAGTTGTTACCTAATCGTTTCAGGTTCACAATCATCAATTCATCATCATTCCTCGAGAAAAAACCAATGATTAAAACTCGAGTTGAAAGATTATATATCACAGTGAACCAGTTACATGCTAGCCTTCAAAATTTCATGACACAATTACAGCAGCTGCTCACAGCAGCGAAATAGCAGACAGGAACAAGAGAATAGAGTCAAGGTAACTGCATCTCGAAGCGCTGGTTGGCCAAACTTAAGAGACAACTAACAGGAAGTGATCTCTCTTGTCGCCCTCATTTTCCTGCATTATCAATCGAGTTTTTCCATCTGCAAATCCAAATGAAACGAGTATAGAACCAAATTACTTTGAGTGAAAAACGGTACTGAAATTGAAAGTATTCATCCACAGGAACTCAGATTCATTGCGTTTATTCAAAAAAGGCGAGGCACAGTCATATGTGCTATCTCTTAGAAACTCATCGTATGACTTGCTTGGTAACCAGTGGCGGGCCCAAAAAATTTTTCTTGAAGGGGCACATTATGAATAAATAATCATCGCATATATAATTAATTATTCGTTCTTTATAATTTCTTATAATATAAACACAATTTAGAGTAATTTCTCAAGTAGATAGATGAAAATGAAGTACAATATTTCAAAACATATCAAAACAAACAAATAAATCTAGCCCAATAGAGAAATTATAAGAAATAAATTGGGTTATCTCTTATATATGAAATTGACAAATCCATAAAAAATAGAATTAATCATTTATTGTTTATAATTTTTTTATACTATAAGCACTAGATGGTAAATAAGATTGAAAAATAAAGTGATAATTCGTCACAAATATCACTTTGGAGACTTATTTACAAAGAGTTACAACCCACACAATTTAATTCTCATGGGATATCACTCACCCCCTGCCCAGCCTCCACCCCAAATCTCCTACTCTCCTCTCCGTCGGCGTCTCCCTCGATTGCCTCCCAACCTCAAAACACAACAATCACAACAATGACGACGATGATGTTTTCTCGCCTCCGATTTCGAACTTGTTGATGACGACGAAGAGGTTGTCGGGGAACCAGAGACGGCAACCGAAGACCTCTTATCATCTGAGTCATATTCAGGCGAATCCGGTATCGATTACTTCGATTAAGGTCGTGTTAAAGTAGTTTGTGCTCTCGATCCTTGCTAATCCTGTGGTCAGTCGTGTGTTCAGCGAGGCAGGGTTTCGGAGCTGCGACATCAAGCTCGCCATCATCCATCCTCCGTCGTCGCCCTCCTTCAACCTTCGTACATGGTGTCCGTCGGTGTTTCTATGTAACTTGTCGGAGTTCGAAGCATAGGATTTCTTCACCTTTCAAATGTTTGTATTTCTCAAGTACAGATAAATATTCGTTTGGGTTCCTGTTGCTGCTATCTTGCTGTGGTTTTGGATCTGAGTTGTTATGGTTGATTGTTTGTGGATTTGATTGTTGTGGTGGATTGGATGGATTTTTGTGTTTTTGTTCTGTTTTGATTTGGGGTTTGATTTTATGGTGTTTCGTAGTTCCAGCCGGATTTCAACTGACGTACTAGTTGCTTCGGCCGGATTTCGACGAACGTATTAGTTGCTCCGACCGGACGTATTAGTTCCGGCTGAAAGTACTACTTGCTCCGGTCAGAAATACTACTTGTTTCGATCGGATTCCGACGAACATACTATTTGTTCCGACCGGACACATAGTTGTCAAGACGCTACCTAAGCGTCGCCTAGGCGACTCCTAGGCGCTCAAAATCTTGTTCGCCTTGCTCTCGTCTTGACTTTTAGAGCAAGGGGGACGCCTTGATGTCGTCTTGGAAGCCTAGGTGTCGCCTTGCACACTTAGGTAACGCCTTGGGCGCTTAGGTAACACCTTGGGCGCTTAGATAACGTCTTGGGGCGCCTTGAAAGCAAGAGATTAAGGTTTTCGTTTTTTCCAAAGCTTTGATAAGAAAAAAAAAATATTATCAAAAGTGAAGAGGAAAGTAACGTGAACTTCACAGTTGTAAATTTGAAACACAAAATATGATTTTGTTTGAAAAAAATGCCGCAAGTCTTTTTTTATAATTCAATATAATTTCAAAACATATTCGGTGAATATTTAAACATATTTGATTAGATTTTTTTAAAAAAATTTCATAAGTCTTATCTTGTTTATATAAAAAGTATTTGCTTTTAAAATCATATGACCGTAGTATTATATTGTATATATAACATTTCAACATATATAAGCTATAATTTATGTACAATTGATGTATAAATTTGCATAGTTGGTTTGTATGGTCGTCTTATCGCCTTATGGACGACTAGACGGACGCCTAGTAGCCTAGGTGTTTCTGGACCCCTCGACTTGCTTTGTCGCTTTAACGCCTTAATAACTATGACCGGGCGCACTACTTACTTCGGTCGGATTTCGACGGATGTTACCACTTGCTCCGATCGGATTCCGACAGATGTACTATCTTTTTTTAGGACGTACTATTTTTTATAAACGTACTATTTTGTTTTATAGGTGTACTACTTGGGATGGAGTGGGGACTGGGGGAATTTATGAAAATTAATGATATCTTATTGGAGTAAAATCTTACAAGTGATACTCCACGAGCATTTTTCCAAAAATAAAACTCAACAATAATTCTATCATCAACAAATTATAAAAAAAAATTGGGTTATCTCTAATATATGAAATTGAAAATTCAATCAAAAGCTCGTGAATCATTCATTCTCAAAAGCTCGTGAATCATTCATTCTCAACTAAAATTGAAAACTACTAAGTTGTTGGAATATATAAGATTAAAGAAAACGAATAGTCAAAATGGGAAAAGCAAAATATATACGTTCAAATTGGAGCCGAGTGGAATTGAACCTTAAGTCAGTCACCTCCACAATTCATGTTGCACCCACTGGACCAACCACGACTCCTTCACCCAAGCCTATATTACATATTATCTATATAATGTTTAAAAACTCAGTGGGCACACAGGCCCCATGGTGGGTCCGCGGCTGTTGGGAACGTCTGAATACCATGCGCTTCGGAGATAACTAATCAATATTAACCAAATGCCAGAACAAAAGAGACCACGATAAATGTTTCTTTACTATGCACTTAGG